>PVJN01002136.1:9699-124023 GCA_004026805.1 Lasiurus borealis | reverse complement strand
CCTCCTCCTCCTCCTCGTTCCTCCTCTTCCTCCTCCTCCTCCTCCTCCTCCTTCTCCTCCCCCTCTTTCCTTCCTCTTCCCTTCCTCCTCCTCATCCTTCTCTTCCTTTTCTCTTCCACCTTCTCCTTCATCCTCTTCCTCCTCCTCCTCCTCATCTTCCTCCTCTTCTTCTTAAATGGCTGAAAGCTCCATGTCCTTAGCCACAAGCTCAGTCTCAGAGTGTCGGCCGCTCTGGGCCAGCCATTGGACCTGCTGATGCGGGGTTACTGTGAAGCAGTTCTTTAAATGCATGGTGAAAGACATGGCTTCTCTTCCAGAAAACACAACTTGTTACCCACAGCCAGAATTCTGCATAAAATGTTTAGGGATTGGATGGCTCTTATAGATGTTGAGAGTTTAATACACTTGACCTACAGGCTCCACTTTTTTATTTAACCTTTGTTCCTCTATCCATTTCAATTAAGTTTTTGCTTCCATGAACCCAGGATAACTGTTCTCTTCCAGTTTTCAAATGGCTTTCCTCTTGAAGGTCAAATCCAGTGATCGTGAAGATCAGATACAATCCACAAACTCATCAAACTTAACTTTTCTGGAGCACCTGACCCAGTTGTTTACTCCTTCCCTGTTAAAACACGTTCTCAAAAAGCCTCCAGGTGCTCCAATCTCCTGGTTTTGTTCATACCACTTTGGATAATTGTTGCTCTAAACTTTGAGAATTCAATCACAGGCCCTATTCTCTAAACTGACTCCCTGGGTGATCATATCTAACCATATTGTACTCCAAGATTGATCTCTCTAGCTTCTGATTTCCCCTAAAATCCCAAAAGCCTACTTTCGACTTGGATATCTAATAGGTCTCTCAAACCTAACATGCTCAGATAGAACTCAGGTTCTTACTCTAGCTTTTGAAATCCCATTCTTCAACAGGTTTGACCTTCTCAAGAAATGGTACCACCATTCACTCAATGGATTAGGCCAAAGACCTAGAAGTCAAATCCTCAAACTTCACATCCAGTCCATCAGTGATCCTGTTGAATCTACATTTGAAATATAGCCTACATTTCCCCAACTATTGCCTTGCCCAAGCTTCCATCATCTCTTGCAAACTCAGCAGTAACATCTTCTACTGTGTTTAATCTCTACACAGAAATCAGAGGGACCTCTAACATGTAAATCTTTGCACATTACCTCTAAACTCAACACTCTCCAATGGCTCCATATTAGTCTTTGTTTATGTTTTAATCTCCTTGTGTGGCCAACTCACCTCTCTGAACTCATCTCCTATATTTCCTAATCCACTTTACCCACATAGGCTTTCTTGATATATTGGAGCAGATCAAACCTACTCCACTCCCCCCCCTACTCACTCTCACCCCCACCTTTACATTTCACTTAGACCATCAAATATCTTCCCCTCCATTCAAATTTCACTTCAAATGTCATTTACTCAGAGGTAACCTCTCTACCAAGTTACAATAGAAACTACCCACCCTCCCAAGTTACTCTCTAACCCTTTATATTACTTTATTCTCTCTGCATTTTTCTATCACTTCCTGAATTATATATTAATTTGTATACTCTTTTATTGACTCTCCCACTAGAACATAAGCCACCTGAGGACAGAGTCTTTATTTTGTTTACCACAAATTCTCACAAAAGCCATGTGCTATAGCTGTTATGGCTTTTTTGAGATACAGGTATTACTCATTTTTATGGATGAGTCAACTAAGATTTTGAGATGTTTTTTACTGTCCAAGATTATACATTAAGTAAATGACAAAACCGAATTCCAGATTCAGGTTTGACCCCAAATGCAATTGACTTTCTTTTTTATTTATCGATTGGTTGATTTTAGAGGGAGAGAGAGAAAATGGAAGAGAGAGAGATTTGTTGTTCTACTCATGTATGCATTCATTGATTGATTTCAGTATTACTCTAACGGGGATCAAACCCGAAACCTTGGCTTATTGGGATGATGCTCTAACCAATTGAGCACCAGGCCAGGGTACCATTGACTTTCTGTTCACTGTAGTGCCTCCTGTGACATATTATGGTTAAATCTAATGGCTTGAGATTTCTGCAACATTTGACATAGTTGATGGTTTTCTCCTTAACCCTTCTTCCTTCCTCAAATTCCTTGATACTAAAATATCCTCATTCTTCTCTTCTCTGGATAGTTCTTTTAATCCTCCTTTATGCATAGTTTTAATTCACTCCCATTTTCAAGTGTGGATGTTTGCCAGTATATTACCCAGAGTCTTCTAATTTTGTTTCATGAGTTCTCCCTGAATCCACTCAGCTATTCCTGTAATTTCCTCCACTATATCATTGTCTGAAATCTGTGTCTCCAGGCTAAACCTCTCTTCACAGATATCCCATAAGTACCTAGGATCCAAGTCCAAAATTAAACTCATACCTCTCCCCATTGCTTCTTTCCATGTATCACCTATCCCAATGAATGCCATGGACTGTTGTCCAAATCTAGAACTAGAGAGCCATCATCCATACCACTCCAGATCACCATATCCTGCATCTCATTGAGCTATCAGGGCTAACTTAGCTTGGCTCAGGATCCAAACTGTTGGCTAATATGCTAGCTTCCTCTTGGAAACATATGGACATATTTACTTGTTCTCATTGTGTTTTTTGAACATTTTAAATAATATCAAGACCATTTATATTCAAATCTAGATTCCCAGATTATCTTGAGTGAAGAGAAAGAAAGATGTGACAAGAGAGTCAACATTCACTGTTGGCAGCAGTGGCTAGAGCTGGGTCACACTGTCACTGCTGGCCTCTCCACTCAGCTGTTAAATGTTGCTCACCCAGTTCCCCAGTCATGTGGGGTTATATCACACCCCATTTAATGTTTACACATTCACTGCAGCCTTCCTCTTGTGGTAGAAGTAGGGAAAAAGTATTTCCGTGGCATTCATTCCTCAAGCAAAAGTAGAAAGAAAATAAGACAGGAAGAGCCAGTTAGTTTTTTACCCCTGACTTGACTTACTTATATTACCTGCCTGGTTTCACTCTCTCTCAGAAGTTCTCTCAGATAGATAAAACAATTATACTACTTCTTAGGTATACCCAAGTCTATCTAAATTCTAGGGACTCTAATATATATACATATATTGAAGCATGTTTGTGGAGTTATATATACATTAGTTGGGTTCATTTGAATTTTTAATCAATCAATTTCATAGACTGTCACCAATGATATAATTGCTGAAGGTGAGATTTCAAAAAATGTCCAGACTGGGCTTCCCCTCAATCAATGATAAAGCACCTACACATGGGCATATAACAAAATGCATGTAGGTAAAGCTACTGCAGAGATTATGCCATTTGTTATGAGGGGGATTTGTCCCAAAGTTAACTCAAATTACATCGTGTTTTAATTATGACTGAGCTAATAATGTCAAGTATCCAGGAGCATTAGACTTAAACTATGTATGTGCTTTTTCTGTTTTTCTTTGGTTGGTAAAAGATCAAAAGTTTCCTCTCCTTGGATTGAGTGAAATTATTAAAAACAAAATAAAACAAAAAATCAGAAGATCCAGAAGTTAGGTTTTATGGACATCTAACAGAGTGAGCAATACATTTATTTTGGGAAACTGTTGTTTGGGTAGGAACAAGGGACTCGGGACAAGGAGCTGTACAGTTTTCTGGGGCCCTCAGCTGCACGAGCTGTCCCATCTGTTCTTGTGGCTGTGATGGGACAACAGTTAATAAGATCTGTGAAGACCGAGCAATGGCCAAGCTGCCCTAGGTGGTGGTTACTGTGTCCCCATGATTGGATTTAGGGAATGGTATCAGTGGCCACAGGAAAAATGGGCTGCCAGTCCTCTAAACCCTCTCTTCTCTGGGCTTTTGATATTTTTCCAGGCTCCTGAAGCAGAGACATATGAGCTCAGTAAGAAGCATTGGATGCTGTGGTGAGGGGTGAGGTAGATGAAGGGTGTCTCTCTCTTTCTCTCTCCATATACATATACATATATACGTATACATATACATATACATATACATATACATATACATATACATATACATATATATAAAATGATGGGAATACTAATTATTATCATAATGACTATCATTCACAATGTGTCTTCTGGACATGAAGGTATTTACAAATGATCTCTCTTAATTCCTACAACAACCCTGTTCTCTTATTATTCCCGTTTTGCAGATCTGGAAGGTGAGGCTCAGAGAGGTTCCATGACTTGCCCACTGTCACACACTGAAATAGCTAATATTTGAATGCATAATATTTGAGTTATACCATCCCTCTTTAAAAAACAGGACTATGTTAGCAAATAGTATTCTCTTCAGTTAGTGCGTGTACACACACACACACACACAACAAAACCAACACCAAAACAAAAGTTGGCACATTTCCTCTGTTTCAGCCCCAGTTTAGATTCAGAAAGGAGGTTTAATCACACATATTCCTGATAGGTGAGAACAGAGCCAGGAGCCACAGAAAGGTTCTCTGCATCCTGGAAAAAAGAAAATAAATGAAATTTTCTGATCAGGTCTCCTGTCAGGTGAAAATGGAATTTGGGGCAATTTATGGAACTTTCTGGTTACATGAGAATTTAGCAGACATCATCATTCACATATTTTTAGTGATTCCCTGAAGATTTTTCCCTCCTTACAACTTTTTAAAAAGAAGAGTTAAGTTTGGGAGGCATGCATTATGGAATGGTTTATCTTTAAATGATTTATATGTTTCTGATAAATTCTATAGAGGACTTTGCAGAAATAAAACTAATATTCTAATTTAATGTTTCCACATTGCAAGGGCTTTTGTATTTTTCTGGCTAAGACCTGTAGAACTTTAGTAAGTAGTCACGATAAATTTGATTAATGAAGCTTCCTAGTTTTCTCTTTCACATTTCCTTTCCCAATGACTTTCAATAGTGTCCTGCCAAATCCATTCATCTGTGTCTCTCTGTGTATTAATGCAAGGAAACTTAATTTAGAGTCTGGTTTATTTATTATGTTTAGTACTGAGAAAATGCAAAATGTTGCTCAGTGAGAGTGGATATGTTTGTTATTTGTTAATTTATTCAACAAAAATGTTTCATTTACCTATAATATGCAAGGAATTTACTCGACCCCGAAGGCCTGTCAAGATAATTACAGAACCTGAAAGCCGACAAACATAAATTTAAATCACATTTTTCCTTTTCTGATCAGATCTGACCGTGTTTACACAAAGGAGGCATAGATGATATGGCTCTAAACTGGCTTTTCAGACTCTGATGTTCATTATGCATAGCCCAGAGATAGCTGAAGGGAACACAAATATGTTTAAAGAGTGAGCTTTTCTTCCCTGAAAGACCAGGCCAGGACCCATTGTCTGCACTATCCAGCATAAAGGCATTGTTTAGTAACTTTAAAATTCAGAATTAAAACACACCTGAGCCCTATCTGTGTGGCTTTGTTGATTGTCATGTCATTCCATACAATGAAAGGTTGCAGTTCAATTTCAGGTCAGGGTGAGTAGGGGAGGCAACCCATGTTTCTTTCACATTGATGTTTCTCTCTCTCATCAATAAGCATATCCTCGGGTGGGGATTTAAAAAAACACATCCTTCAAAAGGCCTCTGAGTAGAAAGTGCTGGGTGCATGAGAGGAGGAGAAAGTAGAATGCCTGGAAGATTCTGAGTTTTGAGAAGAATTTAATTCTTTTCTCTTAGCTTTTCTCTTATGCCTCCTGCCCTTTTCATTTTCGGGTCCAGCTGCCAACACAGGTCTCTGGCACTGCTCCCCCTTTGTGTTCCTTCCTCCTCCTGGAATTCCCCTGGCCATGACTGTAGCCAAAGCTGAGGGAGCTGGATTTCTCTTTAAAGAGGCAGCTGCTTTCAAAGGTATCCGTGCTTCTTTCCAGATAAATATATCATCTTTCTCCAGTGGAATATATCATCTTTTGTAACTTCTTCATCCAAACATCACATCAGATCAAAGTAATGCTATTTTTTCCAGCAGCCTCTACCCTTGAGTACAGTACATACTTATGCACATATTATCCTTCTAGGATTTTATTTTTTTCATGTATTTCTGAACATCTGCATTTCAGGCATTTTTCCTATTTAGTTGTAAACTTCCAGTTATGCCTGTGATTGCATCTGAAAGACTGCAACTAAATCAGACTAGTGCAGGTTTTCTATCTCATTGGCCATGGTTTTATTACATAGTTCTACCAACTGATTTTAAACTGTGTTCCATTTACGTGACCTTCCCACAAGGCAGAACAAATCTAAATCTGCTTCCTTGGTCTCTTATGGGGTACCTAGCAGAGGGGGTATTTAATCATCGTTCGTGGGCTCCTAGATCTGACAGTCTACTACTCAGAGGCTAGTGAGCAGCCCTTTTCTATCTCTAGATGGGATGGAAGAAAAGGAACCTAGTTTGAATGGTGGCAGAAGATTTAGGTTAGATACAAGCAATAGCTTAAACCTTGTAAATCTTGACAGAAGGAGATTGTGGAGTTTTCCTTGAAGGTCTTTGAAGAAGAAGGAAGAAACTAATCTTGACAGATAGCTTCAGCTGCTCTATTCAGGAGAGGCAAGGAGAAGCAAGGATTGACATTCAGCTCAGAGAATTAGTTCAGTCACGATGCCTCTAGAAATGGAATCCAAGTCCATACTTGAACAAGAAAATTGTTGTCCCTTTCCAAATAAGAGCTTCTATTTATTAAGTGTAGAGTACCTTTTCTCTATTTTATCCCAATCTTATAACAATCCTTTAAGGTAGTTATTATCATCCCCATTTCATAGATGAGATATACTGGATTAAATAACTTGCCCAAAGTCATATAACTGGTGGAGCAGATACTAAAACCCAGATTTCCTACCAACTCAAAAGCTGTGCCTCTAATCATTACATGGTATAAAATTCTTTAGCAAGGGATCAGATGTCAGGGGGCATCCTTGGACGTGTAGAAATATTTGTCATTGAAATGTACAGCTTCCAAAATGGGAAAAACAACTTGAGCACTAACCTGAATTCACTACCTTACTTGACTTGGGTCACAGATTTCTACACAGATTTTCACCAAATTTGTGTTGACTGACTGAAAATGAACTAATTGTCTTTAGGATATGGAGGAAAGCCCAGTGCAAATCATTACTAAACCAATATTTATTGAATGGTATCAGGATTTAAGCCTATAATCTGCCTTGTGCCAATGTGTAGATAGCACATTCCACATATTTTGCTATAGTGTTTCCTAGTAAGTTTATGTTTCTTTAAAGGGGAGATTAAACAGCATCTAGTTTATGGCTTTTAGAAAATTATTGAACCTACTGGATGAATTAATATGGTCACTTTGGGTTATATTATTTTTAAAAATATTTGCACTTCCGGGAAAAAAAGAAGGATCTCTTGCCCTTTGAGACAGCATAGAGGGACATGGAGAGTATTATGAAAAGCAAAATAAGCCTGTCTGAGAGAGACAAGTATCACATGACCTCACTCATACATTGAAACTAATGAACAACATAAACTGATGAATAAAATAGATCCAGAGACATCGAAGCATAGAACAGAATGTAGAATCTCAGAGGGAAGGCAGGGGAGGATGGGAAGTGATCAACCAAAGAACTTGTATGTATATATGCATAACCCTTGAACAGAGACGATGGTGAAGGCCTGGGGTCAGGGGTGGGCTGGCTAGGAATCAATGGAGGAAAAGGGGAACATATGTAATACTTTTAACAATAAAGATTTAATTTAAAAAATAAAATCAGAATCAGGCAAAGTTGACTGAATGAAATCTATATCTAAACTATTATACATTCTTGATCTTTCTGCATTTTATTATATTTCCATATTGGGTTTTCATTTACTTCTTAAGGATCAAATTAAATTACCAACTTAAGCAATGTAGAGGTTTAATTGCATAAAGAATAATGAAATGAATAAACTGGAATAAAAGATTAAACAAATAATAAAGATCTTTGGTCTGATTAATCAAATCATATAACTGTCACCCAAATGACTGATAAAAATAATTACCACATAAATATTTTAAAAATCTCTTTTTGTGCTAAAAAGAGAATAAGCTAATCATCTTGCTTTTGAAAATATTAACAGTGGCTCTGGAAGGGATTTGGAGCATTAAAAGGAATTTCCCCGTGGGAGGCTTGAAGCCAGGACTGCCCAGCAGAAACACTTTACTGCCACAAGCCAAGTACTATTCGAGGCATGGAGGGCTGAGAAGTAAGATCCCAATACCCCACTTCCTCCAAAGCCCTGCGGGCACAGACTAGGTTACACACCAGTGGTGTATGCTTTAGTCAACGTTCTCAATCAAAATTCAATCTTTTTTTTTTTTTTTTGCCTTGCTTCTTTCTGGTTGCTTTTAGGTTAGCCACTTGTCTCATTGTGGAATTTAAACAGCTAACCAATGACCCCATGTATGCAAAGGAAGTTCGTGCTCTTAGTTGCACTTCTCTTTCTTTTGCTTTGCATAGCCACAGTCAGCCTCAGTGGGGAGGAATCTTGCTTCCAGATGGATGACCTTTGTTTACCAGTGGAAATGGGGAGAAGGGAGGTGAGGAAAGTAAGGGAGAATAAGGCAACCGCTTTTCTTGGCTCCTTGGTTTCACTCTTATTTTACGTAAGTGGCCACCAGGCTGGGTGTAGTACACTGCTCCTCACAGACAGAGTTTGGGAAAAATATTCCTCATTCTTCACTGTCACAGCCAGTGTCTGCCAGGAACATTTGTGGCAGGATGTGGAAAAGGCAGGGGTCTTGACAAGAAAGCACAAGCAGTGTCCAATAGTATGGGGATATGAAACTGGGTAAACAAATCCTAAAAATACCTCTACAATTAGGAGGTTACCCCAAAGTGAGAAGAGAGAAGGGGGTAAGTGCCAAGCTTGGGGTTACTCAAGTAAGATTCATAATAGCAAATGCTATGTAATACTTATGATTCTAAATTCTTCACATATCTTTTTCATCTTTACAACAATTATATGACACAGGAGAAATTGAGGCACAGAAAGGTTGAATAATTTACTAGAGTCACTCAGTAAGTGCAAGTGCTGAGATTCAAACCCAGGCAGCTATTCTTCCATGGCTTTAACCACTAGGCACTACTGCCTCTTTGAGATAAACAATGACCAAGTACATTGAGAGTATAAGGAGTACAGTGAGAGGTCAGCAAAAGTGGGGTAGAGGAAAGGTAGCCTGTGGAATCTGAAATCAGTAGAAAGAAAATAATGCCACTAAGAAACTAAGACACAAGTTAAAATCAAATAAACAGAAACCCTTGTTGCTATAGGAGATTCATGTAGCAACACGGAACCAGTATGGAGACCTGAGTTTAATAAGTAGTAATAGCCACCATTTACCATGTGCCAGGCATGGCAGTGTCTTATATAGTTCTGTAACCCATGTGATCCCATGAGATGAGATATTTAATCTCCATTTTCCAGGTGAGAACTGAGGCATAGAGACATTCCATTATCCAAGATCCCATGTCTAGGAAGTAGCAAAGTCAGAACTACGAACTCTGTGTCCACCCAACTTGGGCCATCATGGCAAAGAATCCAGTCACCAGAAAACAAGGGTAGAACCAGTCGTGATGATTAAACAGGCACAATGCCAAGGCCCATGGGATTTCCGGGTTAGAAGTTGGGAGGCAACTACACTCAAAATCTACAAAGATATCTGTGTCGTGAAGCAATAGTTGATTCAGCCCAAGTCCGGGCCATGTGCCTGGGGCTGTTGATTTCAACATTTCATCCAATTTGTCAGATCCCACTTACAGTGGGTAAATTTATCATTCCAAGAAAACTTGTAAAGCAATTTATTTTCAAAGTGAATAATTTTCTAAATGACATGTTATTAGACTGGTTTGAAGAACAAAATTACCTTCTTTTGAAGACATAAAATAGATTACCCAATTCCTCAATTGGGAACATATGATTTAAAAATACGTTTCATTTTGACCATAATTGCATTACTTCCATCCATACAATGTAGGAGAGACTTGTTCACGGCTCCTGCTCATTGTTACTCACACAGACTGCCTTCCTAGCAGGCCTCAGCCCTCTATCTCCAACCCATGTCAAGCTCTTATAATGATCGTGTTACCATATATAACTGTTACTGTTATCTGTCTTAGCTTCAGCAGCCGCATTTTGCCATAAGAACTGCCACTATCTGTATACAAATTACAACTGATCAGTCATTATGAATCAGACCAATAACTAAGAATTAAACATTTCCCATTATCAGTGAAAAAAGGTAGGTAGATGCAAGGCACAGAAATAGCATGGGTGAACAAAATCTGCAGGTAATTTTCAAAATTTGATCAGTAGTAATTTGCCCACTATCAGAAACTCATGAAGGCAAGAGCTGTGTCTTTCTGACTCACCGTTGTGTATCTAGAACTTAGCACTGGGCCTGGCAGGCTAAGTGCTCAATCACATTTTGTCATGAGTGAACTGGCACTTGTGTGATGAATGCATGCTATATGTTCAGAATGTTCTTGCTGCTAACTCACATCTCCCCCTCCACAAATGTACAGGGTTTTCCACCACTTGAGACTGCTAAATTAAACGGAATGCAGATAACAGAGGGAAAAGCAAGGGAACCTATTGACTTTAGTGTGTGAATCACGAAAAGTTTCATGTATCTGACAAACACCTTGAAACTAATGCTTTCCAAGAGAAGTTTTCCATGGGTTACAATATTTCCAGGAACTTCTCCTATAAAATGTACTCACTTAGATAGACAAATCAGTCCTTACTTGTCATTTTTTAAATTATTATTATTCACTTGGGCTTCTTTCCTCTTTCTCGTGAACAACATAATCATTGCAGCTATGACTTTTCAAATACTTCATGCACATTATTTAAAATTTAGATTTAGAATTATGATCACCCATTTGTAGCTCAAAAACACATTTCTGTTAAGGATTGCAAACAGAAGTTTCACTGTCATCATCCTCACAAGTCTCATTTACTTTTCTTGATCAGTTGCCTTCTCAGGCTGTGGCGTGTGCAAACAACAGGAAGTTGCTAGCCAGTGCTGCTCAAGCTTCATTGTGTCTACAGATCACATGGGTCTCCTATTAGAATTCAGATTCGGATGCAATAGGCCTGGCCAGGCGTCTGACATTCTGTGCTTCTAACGAGTTCCCAGGGGAGGAGGAGTGGTTTCTCAGTTACTTGGGTCATGTGCTTGTGGCGTTTACATTCTGCTCTACAAAATGAAGTACATTTCGGAACAAATCAAATTTAGATTAAAGTGGGGTTGGGATTAAAGGGGATTTCCCCAGAGTGAAAACTTACTCATTCACATTTTTCTTTATTTTAGGATAAGAAGAATACATTTTTCCATTGAGAAGAAACCTCTTTCTCCTAATGTCTGAAAAACAGAGAAGAAACCCAAAGCTTGTTTCACAGTTTAAGATGTGTAAAAAAGTGTCTATAAATTCTATTATTGGTATTAATTTCTATCTATAAATTAAGCCAAAGTTATCACTGCCTATTGCTAACGCTTACTAAGCACCTGAAAATAATGAAAGAAAATATACTTATTTTTAGTTGTCACAGTTGGAATACACTGGGCTTCTAATTCAGATTATTTTATTAAATATGTAAAGCATGATAGAAAAACAAAGTCATATTTATTATCTTCAAGTAAACATTATCTTTCACTAGGGTGTCATTATTTTCATCCATTAAAAACAAACAAACAAACAAACAAATGAAACAAAACATCTATCAAGCTATATCTATATACGTTAGTTAATGAGTAACCCAGATGAAAAGTCCCTGGCTCAGAAACAGTTATTTTAATGCTAGCCTTGGTAAAGCCCTTCGTTTTTCTAGAATTTGTCCATTATATAGTAAGCAGCCAGGAAGTTTATGGAGAGATAAAAAACATATATATTTTACTAATACCACTGGGTTAAAAAGAGGTTAAAAGAAGGGGAAAGATCCAATCTTCCTCGCCCTCCTCACCTCCAGTTGATAAAAATAATATATATGTAGTTTAAAAATAATTGGAAAATAAAGGAAAAAATTTTATAATTCACTTCCCAGAAATAACCATTGATAGCATATTGATACATATTATCATTTTAGTTTTTCCTATGCATATGTTTGTTTACATGTTTGAAATCATATTGTATACTATTTATATTTATTGTCCCTTTTAAATGTTTATTTATTCATTTTAGAGAAAGAAAGGAAAGTGGGGACGGGGAGGGGAGAGCAAGAGAGAAAGATCCATTCGTGGTTCCACCCATCTATGCATTCACTGGTTGACTCTTTATATGACCTGACTAGGAATGAACCTGCAACCTTGACATTCAGGGACTACACTCTAACCAACTGAACTACCCGGCCAGGGCTATTATCCCTTTTAACATAACATCCTATAATTTCCCATTCATTAAAGTTTAACTCTAAATAATTATATTAAAATCTTTATATGTTTGTACTCAATTTTGCACTTATTCTATTTTATTTTTGACATTTGGGTTTTTTGGATTTTTTCATTTTATATGTAACTGTGTGATTTAATTACCACCACCACTTCCCAAAAAAGGTTCCACCCCCCCCCTAGTATTCTGGTTACAACACCCCTTTCATTCTCCTTCCCCAGCTAAGAACATCTTTAAAAACTTCCTCCAGTTTACAGTTCTCAAGTCTATTTTTCAGTTTTAATATAATAAATCAAGTCAGGTAAACAAAGATTGTTGACTAGTTATGTCCCTTCCTTACTTAAAAATATTTACACTATGACACAGTCAATAAGCTCTTGACTCAAGATCCAAAGTTCTCCAGATTTTAATACAAAAATTTCCATTTAGCTAATACACACTAGCAGAAATCTTACATGCAAGCCAATTCTAGCCACCATCGTGTTTATGGAACTCTCGCATCACTGGCTACTTCAATAACAGTGTTTGGGGCCAGTGGCTAAAATTGGAGAAATTGTACCTTAAATTAGTCAAGAAATATAGCACCAAAAATGACCCAGAGTTGGGGTAAAGCATTACTAGTTTAAAGATCTTAATTTTCTAAAACTTCTTACCCTTAACCTTTTTTCATGTATGTTAGGATGATATAGAAAAAGTGCAGTTGGTTGGAGAATATTATTCACCCATTAGAAATGATGTCCTGTTTGCACTTGAGCTCCCAGTGTGACTTTATAAACTTGCTGAGGGATTTCCTTCCTCTCTTCCACTTTACTATTGCTCAATAATCAAGCTCCTCCCCACTTCCCCTAATTCCCATCCCAGCTCCTTCCCAAGCCCCATTCATTCTTAGACTTGCTGCTTGGACTGGGTGCTCCACTGAGGACTGATTTGTGTTTCCTTGCTAGGGTGTCCATCCTTTTTTCACTTTGGGGCCCTGGTTTCTTTAGTGTTTAAATTCTGTTCTTCATTGTCCCATAGCATATCTTCCTAACTGGATTCATGTACAGGGTTATTCATGCCAAGATTGTTTATAGTAATAAATAACTGAAACCATCTAAACACCAAATGTAGAGGATAGTTCTAAAAATTACTATATCTGATGGATCTTCTTTGAGTTTTTAATTTAGTAAGCATTTAAAAAATAAATTTTTTTGAAAACCACGATTACAAGGACACTACTTGAAAGTGATAAAAAATCTATAGTAATCTTAAACTAACAACCATTTCACATTTGATTATATACAACACAAGCATTCCTTCAGAGTTCAGGAATGAAACTAAAATGCTGCTTTTTTCTTCTTCTAAAGATATTTGCAACTTGCTTACTTTCATTCTTCATTTTACATGCTCCAGGCCCCAGTGATCCTTGAATGTCCTCAGTGTGTATGCCAGAGACAGTTGCTATAGCATACTGGGTAACTTCTTCATTTGACCAACTAGTCATGGCAGAAGTATCTGCGAGACACACAGATAAAGGGATTGGAAGTAGAAAGTAAAAAGCCTACATGATTAGGAAGACTCTTTACCTGCATAAAAGGGACACAGTTTTTTCGAAGCGGCAACTTTTTAGTTTTTTTAAGAAATTTATCTCTTGGTTTCTCTTATAAACATATCCTTTATCTTACAACTAAAATATTTATAAAGATAGAAATCATACAATGGGGAGGTTTGTAAAAAAAATACTAACACATTACACATACTTTATAGCCTGCATTTTTTCACTTAGTCATACATTATGACCATTTCCTATGTAATGTATGTTTGTCTAACTCATGATATTATATGTCCCATAGTATGTCCCGGTATGACAGTACCAAAATTTTCTTAACCTTGTTCCTACTGATGGGCATTCATTTTGTGTCCAATTTTTCTAAACTTGATATTTTAAAAAATATTTCCACCACCTTCTCCCCATGCGACAAATAGAAACCCCTTAGATTTTTCTCATAGCCCAGCTGACTCTTCTTAATCTTGATAGAAGCTTGCATGTTTATATCCCAGAAGAAATAAACCAGAAAAACTTTGAATAAAAATCAGTGATCAAGTTGAGAGTCAACCTTGTCCATTCAAGAGCTCCAATCTCCTGAGTTCCCAAAATGTTTCAGCCAGATTCATACACCTGTCTAAACACACACACACACACACACACACACACACACACACACACACGCCAGGAAATCGGAGATTAATATGGATGGACCTGGACAACATTATACGAAGTGAAATAAGCCAGTCACAGGAGGACAAATACTATATGATTCCACCTATATAAGGTATGTAAAATAAACTCATAGAAGCAAAGAATAGGATGGTGGTTGCCAGGGATGAGATTAAGGCATAATAGGGGAGTTACTGATCAATGGTTACACACAAGATGAGTACCCTCTAGAGATCTGCTGGACAACATCGCACACCTAAAAATCTTAAGCGAGTAGATCTCATGTTAAGTGTTCTTACTACACCAAATTTTAAAAAAATTAGGGGCTAAAATAGGTACTAAAACTGTGTGCATGGGCAGGGTTGTTGAATGGTGGTTTTACTTATACAGGATATGGTCTAGGGTGTGCCTATTTTTAGAGAGAATTCCAACCAAAGGCAACTACAGATTTTTGTGCGTGCATGACATTGTGAAACCATGATAAAGTCAGGTTTTCAATGTGCATTTAAAGGCAGGGACAAAGCTTATATTAAAGGAGGAGGGTTGAATACAAATCATATTATAATATGCTGTTTATTCATCAAAATATCAAAATTTATTTCTTACCATGTCTCAGTTACTTTTAGACTTTATAGTCTTACCTTTCAGATGTCTTTTTGATGGTAAATGGAAAGGACATATGTTAAGTAACAAACCTTTATTTTTTCTTGTGTCAGTACAATAGATGATGCCACTTAGAATGGTAGTAAATTTTACCCCCTCCAACCTATTTTTTTTTTGTCTAAAACTGCCTCCAGTAAGTCACTATAATTATAACCAAAAGAATTCTTACTAATACAATCAACTGCCTTTAGTTTTATCTAACTTAATTATAGTGCTTGCTTGGAGCACATGTGTGGGCTAAATGGCTTCCTTCTGGTTTATAATTCCACATCTATAACCAAAAGGGAGACAGTGGAAACTGGCAGGGAGAGACTCATGTCTACCCCTCCTCCCCAACAGAAACTTTGTCCCTTTAACTTGAAAAATTTCATTGGCAATCTGACAAGCCTTGCCTACCTAATTGTAAATGGACGAGAGAAAGGTATAAAGGTAAAGGCCTGCATGAGCTTTCTACTCTGACAGTGACACTTGATCAATGGAGAAGTGACAAAGGACAGAGTGACAAGGCAATCAAGGAAATAGCGCTTCAGGCCCGGCCAGTGTGGCTCAGTGGTTGAGTGTCAGCCTATGAACCAAAAGGACAGGGTTTGAATCACGGTCAGGGCACCTACTGGGGTTGCAGACTCGATCCCCAGGATAAGGATGCAGGAGGTAGCCAATCAATGACTTTCATCATTGATGTTTCTCACTCTCCCTCTTCATTCCTCTCTGAAATCAATATATATATATTATTTTTATTTTTATTTTTTTTTAAAGAAAACGGTGCTTTGAGAAACGGTATGCTGGCTTTACACATCACAGCATCTCATGTCAATCTTTGTATTCTTCAGATCTGGAATTGCTCTAAAGCTATAATTCAAATGGGTGGGCTATCCCACAACAGCAGAAATGTTGGTCTGTTTGTTCAGCTGTCCCTCATGTGCCTGGTACATGATCGGCATTCAATAAATGTTATTGCATGAAGTTATACTTTTGTGGGTTTATAAGCTCAAACAAGGTCTGACTCTAATGTAGTTTTGCAAATGTCATTGCAGGAAAATTCT
The DNA here is from genome assembly GCA_004026805.1 of Lasiurus borealis. Lineage (NCBI taxonomy): Eukaryota > Metazoa > Chordata > Mammalia > Chiroptera > Vespertilionidae > Lasiurus > Lasiurus borealis. The sequence goes on along the minus strand of PVJN01002136.1, from coordinate 107,707 downwards.
CAGTCCATAGTATATCAAAGTAAAGGGAAAAACGAAAGTATTTTATTTTCCAAAGGAACACAACCAACCCTGGGGTCATCCTATCTAACTCTAACAACAATCCTCATCACCCTTTCTTAACCTATGGACTGGGACACGTGCCCCCGGGGGGAGCTTCAAGGGAACCAAAGAGCCACAAGAACTGTTTGGTGGTGGGAGTGAGGTGCAGTGAGCTCTGTGCGTGGGTGGTCAGACAGTGTCTCCCTCTGTCATTCACATAGAATGTTTCTGATTTAAAGAGTTGTTGTCATTTCCCTGCTGTCTTGGATGACCCAGGAAATTTGGTCTTTGAACAGGAGCTCACTTAAGAAAGAAATCTCTTTATGCGAAGCACAGAGGTGCTGCCAGGACAGCAGCTGCCACTGCGATGCAGTTAGACAGACAGTATTTATTCACTTACCGGTCCTTTCCTTTCTCTCCAAGACCTTATGTTTGTTGAGTTTCCATAAACATCACCACGGGTAAATATAGACCAAAGGTTCTTTGTGGAGCTGTTGAAAAGAATCCTGTTATAACCAGCATTTTCAATGTGACTTCACCTTAATGCATCATGTAAGATTTCTGGGCTGTGGTGTATTCAGGTACAATAAGCTTAACCTAGAATGATAAATTTGGCTGTCCTACTTCTTCAGAATTTTTTTTTTCTTGCTATATGAGCAACATGCATTTTCACAGTTTTCCAAAATCATTTATAGGTCATTAATTTTGCTTACTTTAATCCAACAAGTATTTCCTAATATTTCAATTCCCTCAGACCCTTCTTAAGGGAAGAGTCACAGGAATGAGTGTGATGGAACTTGGTCCCCACTGTTGTGGTCTGATTGGTTGCTTGGGGGAATTTGCTAGTCAGGGCAGAATTACCAGACTTCTGGGGGAAATTGCATTTTCCCTCCATTTTCTTTTGTGAGTTGTGCCCTGGGTCTGTGTGAAAAGTGGATCAGGACAGGAGGAAGGGAGAGTAGTCAAGATCCTTCCTCCATCTTCAGAGAGTTGGGTTGTCTTCTTGAGTCAGGGTCTGGTCGCATGGAGTGTGGCCACACTTAAGTACTGATATAGGGCAGGTGACATAGTAGGCTCAGATCCAATAAGTTGAAGTTCCTGACTGTGCAGGATTTGTGCTCACTTGACTGAGGACCCAAGTAGTTTTGGGATGGGGGTACTGGTAGTCCTGAAGAGGATTTGGAATGGCCACTTTTACCCTACACTTAGATCACACATATTGCACTGTGTGATATTAACATGTTCATTTCACTGTCAAAATAATTTTCTTAAAAAAAATAAAAATAACTTTCTTTTCTGTGAGTCATGATTTCTATAATTTTTACACGTGACTGAAAAATCTATATTTTAAAGTATTTTAACAAGAATTCAGAAGTAAACCCCCTAATGTTTAAAATATTATACAAATATATCTGACTTTAGTCAAAATTTCATTACATACATTTTTCTGAACATCCAAAATTCTTGCATTACCTGTTTAGTCAAGTGTACAGGAAAAACTTGAAATACAAAAGACTAAAACCCTACAATAAATAGAGTACATTCTATGTTAACTATTCATAACAATGTCTTTTACGGGCAGTATGTTCTTTGCACTTAGATAAACAAGGATTTTTCTATCAAGGATTTAACAGAGCAATAACAATTGTGTTGTTGTTGAACTTACACAATTCTTGACCGTTTTTAACAATCACTGTCATACTCATCTGCCAAAGGAAACAATCTCCACCTCTGTGCATATAGACTAATCTTTCTGACCACACCTGCTCATTGGTTGTTTCTCATTTCCCAGGAAGTACATCATACTGGGAGAGACTCTGAATTGCTCTTTTCTTTTTTCAAGAAAAAAAAACAACCACAAAATTTAAAGTATACTTTTCAGGTCAATATTAAGTCACAGAAATCTTAGGTCCAATCAAAATTAGCAACCACTTGAGGGTAGTTTCTTGGAGCCCAGGCTGACAGAGCTGGGTGCTGTGGGGAAGACCCTAAGCACTTGGTGTGTTTGGGGGGCTTCCTTAGGAAACACCAAATGTCTCTGGTGAGGAGCACCAAGACAGGCTTAAAATGAACCATTCCCCTGGGGAGGAACAAAGAATGCATTCGACTGTTAGGAACCACAGTTGGCCTGGTTCTTGCCCCCAGAGAATTGTGTCCTATATTACATTTTGGAACTGAAGAGGTCATTCTTGGACACATTGTGAGTGATTACTCATTCAGCTTGAAAAAATGAGCCTTGATGTCTGAAGCTCTCCTCTCTGCTGCTTTATCAATCTTCAGGTTCCAAAAGCCCTCCTTTATGCCTGGCCTTGTTATCCTCATGTTGCCACCGAAAGCTAGTTTTTCTGTGTAACATTTTGTGGAAGCCAAGGGGCCTTTTCAGAATGGTGTGTTGATTGTTACCAAGTTAAAAAGAATCATAGAATGTTTACAGTTCTCAGGTGATTTAGAATTCATCTATAATAATAAAAGCGTACTATGCTAATTAGACTGGACAGCCGAATGACCTTCAGGATGAAGCCAGGGCTGTGAGAGCTGAGCCCCTTGCACAAATTTTGTGCATCGGGCTTCTAGTTTAGAATAATAATAATTTACACAGGCTATGTTGTTTTTGCACGCCCACCTCTTCTTCAGGTAACAGTATATTTTCCTTTGGAGAACTACCCTCCCTGCATTGTTAGGCCTTGAGGTTTAAATTAAAATGATTCCACTCTGTAGCTCCAAAAGAGGGTCTAACAGTGATGTCCCTTGATTGCAGTGATTGCTTCAAGAATGAGCTCTTGATCCAGGTTGGGTCAGTGAGAACCAGCCTAATTTGACCCAGTATGTGATGCCTGTCACGATGGTTCTGATTTAGTACACATGTAACATTTTACACTGAAAGTTTAAGGGGCTTCTTAAAGTCACAGCAAGTCATTCACATAGCCAGTATCTCCTGATACTTACCCACATTCTAGTGGAAGCACAGATACCAAAAGGTAATTTCAGTAAGACATTAAAAGCACTCAAATTCAGTGAGTATTCACTGAGGTGCTGAATACTATTGGATGTCTAGATCTGTGCACAGGATGAAGTTATGATTGAAACAGAAAAATGCATATGTGGGAGCACACAGGAAGGGCATGTAGCCTACCTTGGATATGGATATGTGCATATGGGCATCCAGAAAGGCTTACTGGAGGAAGAGATTCCTATTGTCCTATTCTCCTTTAATTTTCTTCCTTATTCTTGCAACTAGTATCTTAGTTCAGGCAGCTTTTTGTTTCACATCTACTCTGAGTGTACAGTGGCCAGATTATTATGATCTCTGAATGCATAATAATCTGGTCACTCAGTACATATATGTGTGTGTATTTGTGTGTGTGTGCGTGTGTGTATATATACACATATGTGTGTGTGTGTGTGTGTGTGTGTGTGTGTGTGCGCGCGCGCTTGTGTTTGGGGTCTGGCCTCGGGGAAGGGACATGGGCGGTTGGCCAGCCTGCCTGCTAGTTAAACTCCTGGTCAAAGGGGACAATTTGCATATTAGCCTTTTATTACACAGGATATACACAAATTATTTTGAATTCAGAGATCATAATAATCTGGCCACTCAGTGTATATAATAGCAACTGCATTTATTTCTACTCTTATCCTGGTTCCCTAATACCCAATTCATTCTTTACTAACAACAAAATGGTTGTTCTTAAAAACGTTTTACTAAAGTATAATATATATATTTTACTATGTAAGCAGGTAGTTTAATGAGTTTTCCCAAGCAAACACACCCATTAACCAGTGCCTATATCAACGAACATGGTCAGCACACCAGAAGCCCACCTCCTGTCCCCTTCCATATATCACCTCCCCTCACAAATAAGCCTTTAAAAATACTGATCTCTACCTTGCTCCCTTGCTTTGTTAAAAATCTTTCAAGGTCTTTCCACAGCATAAAACTCCATCTCCTTGGTCAATCAGAACCCTAGTAATTCTTAACCTATTGTCCTAATCCTCACTGCCTGGCATTTGCATATTCTGTTCCCTTTAATTTTTTTAATTTTTTAATATATTTTATTGATTTTTTACAGGGAGGAAGGGAGAGGGATAGAGAGTTAGACATATCGATGAGAGAGAAACACTGATCAGCTGCTTCCTGCATACTCTCTACTGGGGATGTGCCCACAACCAAGGTACACGTCCTTGACCAGAATCGTACCCAGGACCCTTGAGTCCATAGGCCAACACTCTATCCACCAAGCCAAACTGGTCAGGGCTGCTTCTCCCTTTAAGATGAACATCGCAGCTCTCTTCCTCCCCCATTTCAATCTTTCCTAATTATTCCTGGAGCCATCTTCTCAAAGCCTTCCATGATCCCTTACTTCTTCTTCTTCTTCTTCTTCTTCTTTTTTTTAATGTATTTTATTGATTTTTTTACAGAGAGGAAGGGAGAGAGATAGAAAGTCAGAAACATCGATGAGAGAGAGACATCAATCAGCCTCCTCCTACACACCCCACACTGGAGATGTGCCCGCAACCAAGGAATATGCTCCCGACCAGAATCGAACCTGGGACCTTTCAGTCCGCAGGCCGACTCTCTATCCACTGAGCTAAACCGGTCTTGTCCCTTACTTCTTCCTGGTCTGTTTGTCTTATAGATTCTTGAAGGCAGAAATAGTGTTTTTCATCCCAATTTCCCAGTTGGTTAAATGAATAAATAAGTACACCTGGCATTATTACTTTCCCATTACACCTTTCCTTCCTTCTCCTCCTCTCCATTCATTTCAAATAAGAACAAACCATTGCCCTGTGAATAAATCAATATGTATGATTTTTAGTCAGTACAGTCACTTGCCCCTTATATGATTTTGTCTTTGTGCAAACATCTTAAGAGAAAGTACATCTTGTGTACTTACATAAACCAAGCCAGTATAGTCTATTGTTCTAGGCCAGTGGTCGGCAAACTCATTAGTCAACAGAACGACAAAATGGAGCTCGTGAGCCGAATGTGCCTGACGAGCCGCAGTTTGCCGACCACTATTCTAGGCTATAAGCCTGTACAGCATGCTTCTATACAGAACAGCATGAGATTAAGTCAAACACAAGAGAAATGACACACTTAGGAGACAAGATAAAGATGAGATTGGTGAGGCTGCTGCCCATGTAACACTGCACACTATTTACAGCAAACATTAAAAAAAAATTGACAGAAAGAGTACACTCTGAAATAAAAAGTATCAAATGGAAAATACACACTAGTAACATAATCATTTATTATCATTATCAACTATTATGTACTGCTCATGATTGCGTGTGCTATCCTATATAATAAAACCCCAATATGCAAATATATGGAATGGTGGAACAACCAATTGCTGTGATGCACACTGACCATCAGGGGACAGATGCTCAATGCAGAAGTTGTCCCCTGGTGGTCAGTGCACTCCTGCAGGGGGAGAGCTGCTCAGCTAGAAGCCAGGCTCATAGCTGGAGAGCACAGTGATAGCAGTGGGAGCCTCTCCCGCCTACACTGTAGGTGGTGGTAAAGAGTGAAGGGTCCCGGATTTTGAGAGCCCTGAACTGCCAGAGGGATGTCTGACTGCTGGCTTAGGCCCGGCAGGTGGACATACTCCAAGGAATCTGGACTGCAAGAGGGTGCAGGCCAGGCTGAGGGATCCTCTCCCCTCCCAAGTGCACAAATTTCGTGCACTGTGCCGCTAGTACTTTTATATAACTGGTGGTAGAGTATCAACACAAAGGTAATGCCTTGTGCTATATGACCTATATGACCTTTTGATAGCTACAATGTCACTAAGCAATAGGAATTTTTCAGCTGTTATAACCTTATAGGACCATGGCCATAGTATATACAATCTGTCATTGACTGAAATGTACTTATGTGGTACATGTCTGGTTTGTAGAGAAGTCATGACTGGTTTCCACTGACCCAGCCTTATCTTCCTGCTAGATCTCTGCCCCACCTCCTCATCCCCATACACCAAGATAAGACTAAAATGGGGGCAATTTGTGGTCTTGCACCCAACCAAGGTAAGTAACTCAATGGAAATTTATATTTATGAGATCTGAGCCATTTTGCTGGTTTAATTGGAATATGTAGAGAACTTAAGAGAAAACATGGATAGGGGGAGGAAGCAAGCAAGTAGGTTAACATTACCAAATGCCTACCTGCCATGCACCAGACACAAATATATCTATGATGTCTTACTTAACTAAAGTGGAGAAGGAAGGTGCATAAATGTATAGATTAATGAATTGCATAAAAAAAGCCAATATGTCCTTTCCTTCACTTGGTTGAGAAAGGTTATTTATGCATTTATAGCTTTTTCTTTTTAATAAAAAAAACAACAGTAGAGAATCACTGAAGTTCCTGGTTTCAATGACAATTTGCTTTTAAAAAGCTTGAAAACGATACTATGAAATTAAAAAAAAAAAAGAAACATTAGGAAAGGGGTGTTAGTGTGTAGAAGAAAGTGTTACTCGGTTGATAGGTATACTAGTAGTCAGAGCACTTCACACCAGCTCCCAAATGCTAACTGCAAGCTAGCAGGCAGGGCCACCTGAAACCATTTTTTATAGAAGCTTTTACAATCCGGAGTTGTTGTTGTTTTAGATTTTTAGAGAGAGAGGAAGAGGAGGAGGAGGAGAGAGAGAAACATCAGTGTGAGAGTGAAACATGGATCAGCTAGCTGCCTCCTGCACACCGGCACCAAAGATGGAGCCCACAGATCTGGCATGTGCTCTGACTGGGAATCGAACCTGAAACCTTCGGTGCATGTGAGGATGCCCAGCCAACTGAGCCAAACTGGCCAAGGCTTGACTTGATTTTTAATGAAAAAGTTCTTCACAAGAAAACCACACAGTACACCCAAATTTATTTTCTGTATGCATAACATTGAAAACATCTGACAGGTTGGCCCCATTCCCAGAAAGTCTAATTCTCCCCTAACATTCTGTAACTTATATGGCACTGGGTTGGGCCATCACCCGATGCACAGCTGTGATCTACTAAAAGTTTTCTCAAAACTGCCTCCTCTCCTTAAGTCAACAGCTCATCCACAGCCTATTTAGAATTTTGCTGAATAAACGTGTAATTACGTAAAAGGCTAACACCCAGAAATTCACATTTAAGCCATAGGAGAAAGTTTCCTCAAGTAACTGTAGAAGTAGATGCCGGGATTGTTGCCTTATGAATAATCCTGCTTGGTGATATAATATTCATCTTAGTCGTCCTTTTATAGTCCAGAGTGTTTTCATAATGTTAAATGCGGGAATTGTTTCTTCAGTGCTTAGTAAAATTAATGGTGATATACATTCATTTACCTCCCTGTATAGGCAGGTAGCTCCCGGAGAACAAAGCCCTCCAGCGTCTTATCTTTATCTTGGGTTTAAGGAGTCCTCCTAAGCCCTAGTACAAAGAATGCTGTGAGCTGGGCAGTCGGAAGTGTTCGGTGTGGAGAGCAAAGGAGAGAACGTTTCGATTGTTCAGAAAAGCTTTTCTTCTTCTCTACCCTCTGCTGGGGCAGTAGGCAAAGGGGAGGGGGGCTGCTTACGACCATAGGGTTTAACCTTAAAACTTGGTTTCACTAAAAGCAAAACCTCTGCAAGACATCTGGCCCGTCTCAGTGGGTCAAGGTCAGAGCCACCGACGACTCCCGGGATCGCTGTCTCCGGCAGGCGTCGCTGGCCACAGCAGAGCCGCGAGGAAGGAAGTGGACTCTGATCTTCCGTTCAGCCCGGAGGCTCGGCATCCCAGGCTCGCCTGCCCGCGGTACCTGCGCCCGCCCTCGCGCCCTAGCGAGCGACTTTTGGAGAGTCTCCTGTCCCCTGCGCACACCGAGGCGCGAGCCGGGTCCTCACTCGAAGGCGCGGGCTGGGGCCACGAAGGTGGAGCGCTGGGGCGGATCTGGAAAGGCCGGGCGGGTCGGGCGCCAGGCTGGAGCGGAGTGCAGGGCTGGCGCTGAAAGGCCTGGGACCCCGGGGGGCAGGATCCGGAGTAACCGGTGATGAGCCCGCGGGGCGCAGCCGGGAGTCGCGGAGCAAGGGCGGGGGGCGGGAATGGGTGGAGGGGCAGCAGGAAACGCCCGGGGCCTGGCCGGGCCGGTCGGGCTGGGGGCGCCGCGAAGGGGAGGGACGGGGCGGCGCCCGGCCGGCCTGCCGCGCTCGCTCACCTCGCCCTGGCGGCGCGCCCCGCGGGCAGTTGCGGGGAGGGGAGCAGGACTCGCGGACCTTGGGATCCGGGACCGCCCTCTCCGGGTTGAGGGTCGGTGGCGAGCGGCAACGACGGCTGGAACCGCAGCGGCAGTATGAGAGCGGGCGCCGCTGCTCCACGCCGGCGGACACGCGGCCCGCGGCGCCTCTGTCTGCGCGCGCCATGGGGCTGCCGTGGGGCCCCGCGGGGCGGGCGGCGCGCGGGCGGCGCGGAGTGCGGGGGCTGCCGCGGGCCGCCTCGGCGCTGGCGGCCACTGGCCTGCTGTGCACCGCGCTGGCCGCCTACGCCTGCTGGGGGCGGCTGCCGCGGCTGCCCCGGGCCTCCCACGCCCCGCCGCGGCCGGTGGGCGTGCTGCTGTGGTGGGAGCCCTTCGCGGGGCGCCACAGCGCCACGAGGCCGCCCCCCGACTGCTGGCTGCGCTTCCACATCAGCGGCTGCCGCCTGCTCACGGACCGGGCCGCCTACGGGGAAGCCCAGGCTGTGCTCTTCCACCACCGCGACCTCGTGAAGGGACCCCTGGACTGGCCCCCGCCCCGGGGCGTCCGCGTGCGCTCGGCGGAGGAGCTGGAGCTCCGGGTACTGAACGGGGCGGAGGAAGCCCTGGACTTCTCGGGCCACAGGCCCCCGGGCCAGCGCTGGGTGTGGATGAACTTCGAGTCGCCCTCCCACTCCCCGGGACTGCGAAGCCTGGCAGGTCACCTCTTCAACTGGACGCTGTCCTATCGGGCCGACTCGGACGTCTTTGTGCCTTATGGCTACCTCTACTCCAGGACCCATCCCAGCGACCAGCCCCCAGGCCTGGTACCCACGCTGTCCCGGAAACGGGGGCTGGTGGCCTGGGTGGTGAGCAACTGGGACGAGCGCCAGGCCCGGGTGCGCTACTACCACCAGCTGCGCCAGCACGTGTCCGTGGACGTGTTCGGCAAGGGGGGGAGCCGGCGGCCGGTGCCTGACATCGGGCTTCTGCACACGGTGGCCCGTTACAAGTTCTACCTGGCCTTCGAGAACTCGCAGCACCTGGACTACATCACGGAGAAGCTCTGGCGCAACTCGTTGTTGGCCGGGACCGTGCCGGTGGTGCTGGGCCCCGACCGTGCCAATTATGAGCGCTTTGTGCCCCGCGGTGCCTTCATCCACGTGAACGACTTCCCTAGCGCCTCCTCCCTGGCCGCCTACCTGCTCTTCCTGGACCGAAACCCCGCCGTGTACCGCCGTTACTTCCATTGGCGCCGGAGCTATGCCGTGCACATCACCTCCTTCTGGGACGAGCCTTGGTGCCGGGCCTGCCAGGCAGTGCAGAAGGCTGGCGACCGGCCCCAAAGCAAGCGCAACTTGGCTCGCTGGTTTGAGCGGTGAAGCCACCCTGGGAGGTCCAGTCACCCAGGGAGGTCCTTTGCTGTGCATCTCCTTGAATGCCGAATCCTGGGATGAAGGTTTTGCTTATGGGAAAAAGGTGATTTGCCAATGTTATTCAGCACAAGGGCTGGGTGGGTAGGATCCCGGTTCAGTTCTTTATGGTTTTTTTTTGTGTGTGTGTGTTTTTTTTGTTTTTTTTTTGCGCGAGTAGGAGTTGGGCTCTCTCTGCTATTGATGGGCATCAGTATTCAGGACTGAAGGGAGCCCTTCCTCCCCTTGGAATTAACCAGTGCAGAGGTGAAAGAATAGCTTAACTACAAGAAGCCATTGAGACAGTTGCTCTGGGTTTCTTCGTCTGCCACAGGTCATATTTGTGGCCTGTGCTGAGTCCAAATGTCATACTCACTGCTGCTCGTTTCACCTTTCATTGGACTAAGGTGCAGCAAACCCCTGGTTTTAGAAAGATCCTAGTTGTGGGATAGTGGAAGGACAGTGGCTGTGGCCACAAGGAAGTCTTTCTCTTTGTTGGTTGAATTCCTCAAAGCCTCAGCTCCTAAGAAAAGTGAGGAGGGTCATCCAAGAATCCATTGAATGCTTCTTAACAAGTACTGTTTGTTCCCCTGCAAATGAATAGAAACAAGATGCTGGGTTGTCCTTGGAGAAGAGTTAAGGTGAATATATAAGCGTACCTCTCTTTACACAAGTGGGTTCTTAAAGAGCTGCTTTCCTTTTTTTTTTAATCCTCACCAAAAGATATGTTTATTATTATTATTATTATTATTATTACTGATTTTAGAGAGAGGAAGGGAGAGAGCAAAACACCCATTGGTTACCTCCACACTCACCCCAACTGGAGATCAAACCAAAACCCAAGGATCAAAGCAAAACCACCAGATATGTGCTTTGACCAGGAATTAAACCCACGACCCTTTGGTGTACCGACAACACTTCAAACAACTGAGCCACTCCAACAGGGCCCAAAAAGCTGCTTATCAAGCACATCCCAATTCACTGCCCCAGGGGGAATTCAGTATTTAATACAACCTTATGGAGAATCCCTTTACAATGTGAATAATCATCCCTAACCAATTTCTTCTCTTATGTCTATGTTTTTCTATAACCTGGATTGTTTTTAAGAAGCATATTAAAATTACAGATGTGAAAATAAAGTGGAAGCAACGTTCTTCTCCCTACTTCCCAGAAAACCAGACTGTGTTTACAAGACAGAAGAGAAGGAAGCCACAGTGTCGTTTTCCACAAAATTACTTATTTTGTATCATTATTGGACCTGAAATTTAAACTGGAATATTATTCCTCCAGGGGTGCTGGCATTACCTGTCAGTAGAACAGTGAAAGATTGTACTTCATTGTGGAATCATACAAAAGGAAAAAAGTTTCATGGTGTCTGTTAATGGCAGTGTTTGTTTCATTCTGTCAGTTTTTTGTGAAATGTTTATTTGCTAGGGAATGGAACTGAATTGGTGTTTGTGAGGAACTTCGTCTTTTGTTAAAAGCTAAACTGCAATTCACCTTGGGGCCAGTCAGTTTCCCTCCTAGTTTGCATAGTGGTACATATATCCTCACATTTCTATTGCCCTTGAGACTGTGCCATGGGACCAACTTTGAAAATATATGCATTGACTTTAAAAGTTGTTTGAGCAGTATATTCAATAGGTGTTATCATGTGCCTTACTCTGTGCCTAACACTGGGCTTGGGGTACCACAGAAAAAACAAAAATATGTAAGGCAAGGTTCCTCTCTTAAAGGCTCTTACAATCTACCACTACCAACAAGTAATCAGTGAATTTGGTAAATCAATTGGCAGAACCTATTTGTTTAAAGCGATATCCTAGTGACATAGACCCTAAGTGAATTATTAGAAAGCCAGTTGACTTACAGCCTGAAATAATAGTTTGTTTCTTGATTTATTATAATAAGTATTCTCAGTGACTAATTATTGTGAGTAGGTTCCAAGATTAATTAGATTTACACATGGTTCTGCTGTGAATAATTATTTTGCACTTGACTATTACAATTAGTTGAATCATAAAATTTCATCTCTGCATTTGTTGTAGACTCACTTAAAAAATCACTAAAATCTAAAATGTACTTCAATTCTCTTTATCCTTAAAAGGGGAAATTAAAATCCATGGGTAAGACTTCCTATTTAAAATATTATGGCCTGGGCAGAATTATAATTATAAAGTATTAACTGTCCAACAAAGAAAAAGGAAAAATTCTATTCTTAAAATGAATATTTACGGGATGCTGGCCAGTGATCTTGGTGTTATTAGGAATCTACAGGAGGCAGTGGGAGAGAGTTTAGGTTTTGAGGGTATCCTGGCTTAGAGTTGAATTCCAGCAGTGTGACCTTGGGCAAATTAGTAATAACTCTGAACCTCACCTCCCTTATCAGTAAAATGGGGGAAGAAAACACTTCACAGCTCATTGTGAGCATGTCAGGAAATAAAATAGATTTAAAGGTGGTTACTCAATTGGTGAGGAGAATATATATTTTCCTTCTTTTCATGCAGTGGTTTCAGAGTGCCTCCATATTCATTTACATGTTTAAAATTAAATCTATATGAAATAAAAAGGGAGGGACTGCCTATCACGTATTTCAAATGAAATCCTAATGCTAAGCCTATTTAAAAAATCTTTGCCATTTACTAGTAGACTGACCTTGATTTTGCAGACCACCTATGCTTTCTTTGAGGAAGAGAAAAAAAGGTTGTTTTGTTTTGGTTGACTTATTTAAGTAAATATTATTTCACTAATGCTCTTCTTACTATTGTCCATTTAAAAATAACCACGTATTGAATATTTAGCATGAAGACGCTATAATTGCATTATTATTTATTTGAAAATTTGGGGTATGAAATGAAGAATATTTTAAACGCCTAATCTTATCAAAGAGCAAGACAAATGTGGCAATTGGTCATTTTATGGTATTTTATTTTACATATTCTAAATTGAGCAGCTTAAAATTTCACAAGCACTAATATAAAATGTATATAAGTGCATCATATAGATTTCAAAATATCTTTCCTATGATTGCCATGCCCTTTAATGCATAAACTTTGCTTTACAACTTATTACAAACTGTATTTTTAGCACTTGATGACTCTAATTTCATGATGCATCTGTAATGAATTTGCCTCAGGAAAGATAGTCTGACAGGCGTTCAGTATTCACAGGTTCTCCCCAGTGGGCAAGCCCTTCCCTGGCGGTAATTTAGAGACATGGAGGCTTCATGGAAAGAGCTTGCAATTTGGAGCCAGAATCTGGGTAAGCGGTTCTGCCACATTCTACCCCTAAATAAACTCTCTGAGTTTTGGCTTCCTCCTTTATAATGCAGGAATGCCCCTACAAAACAAGGACTAAATGTGATGATGCATGCCGGAGTGCTTTATACATTGTAAATTGCTATACAGTTACAGGATGTTCTATATTTTCAAGGCTCTAGAGCAGTGGTTCTCAACCTTCCTAAGGCCGCGACCCTTGCATACAGTTCCTCATGTGGTGGTGACCCCCAACCATGAAGTTTTGCTTCTGTTATGCATCGTGATATAAATATCTGCATTTTCCGATGGTCTTAGGCGACCCCTATGAAAGGGTCATTGGACCCCCAAAGGGGTCGCGACCCACAGGTTGAGAACCGCTGCTCTAGAGGAAAGGTTGGCATACTTTTTCTATAAAGGGCCCGAGAGTGAATATTTCAGGCTTTGCAGGACATGCAGAGTCACCTCCCATGGTAGTGCACAAGCAGCCATTGTTAATACATAAACAAATGGGGTGCCTGGATTTGGACGCAGTCAGTTTGTCAACTCTGTTCCAGACTTTTAGAGATAGAAGGGATTTGAGAACCTACCTGATGGGGGTTTCTTAGAATGGACTTAGGAATTGAAACTTAAAAATTTTAGAGGCAGATATTCCCTGGCTCCTAGGCCAGCTTTACAAGATTTGCTAATCTATAATAAAAGGATAATGTGCTAATTAGACCGGACTTCGGACTTTATTCCAGGTGTCCTTTCTGATGAAGCCGTGGTCGGAGGGAAGCCGGTGCCGGCAGCCAGGGGAAGGCCTACTCTGGCCCAAATTTCATGCATTGGGCCTCTAGTTGTCTTATATTGGACAAATTATTTAAGCTTTCTGTGTTTTGATATTCTCATATCTAACTGAGGGTAAGCATATATAATTTATAGAAGTGCTGGGAGAATTAGATAATTTACAGTACAGTGTGTCACACACAGGAAGCACCTGGAAGATGGCTGTGATGTCCCGAGGGCATTTAATAGTGGCAGAATCAGCCTTGCTTGTACAGGTCACAATCACTTGGAGCCTCTGTCACTTGAACTGCAAAATGAGAAGGTTGTACAAGATCTCTTGGGACTTCCAGTTTTCTTGCCATCATTCTACTAACTGGCACCTTGGGGCATCATGAACTAATCCACTTCCCCACATACCTTCCTTACAGTCTGGAAATGACTTACTACACAGCAGCTGTAAACTGGCAGAAAACCAGGCACCAGAGAGGGACACTGATGTAGTGTCACATGCTTTAGATGGCAGGGAAGGGAGCTAGGTCCTTGGTAAAGGTCTGGTGAATAATGCATTGAATCCATTTCAAGTCATTCTTGGATGTGTCTCAGGGACTTTTATGCTACACATTCTTATAACAAATCAATAATATCTGTATACCTGTTCATGTTATTTTGACAAAATAATTAAAGCAATGAAATGAAAAATGAGTCTGTTTATAATGTGTATTCCCAGGCACGAAGGTGCAATTTACTTGGTGAAAGGGTTTTCTATAAGTTCATTGGTTCTAGGTGGGAATGAAATGCAAAGGTTCACTGAAAGGCAAAGACGTTTCCTCCTCTGAGTTGTACCTGGTCCTATTGTCTTTCTTGCTCATCTCTCCAAGGGCTTAAGCAGTAGACTCCTTTCTCTCATTCCATCTTATTTACAGTTACTAAGTGCTCAGATGCCCTCTCTCTAGCTCCAGTTTACTAAATTAAAAAAAAAAAATGCCATTTTTAAAATAAGTGGAATAAAATCTGGGAACATGAGAGTTGGCAAAGGTATCTTTCTTAACAGCTGGTGCTCAAATATTGAAAGGGGGAAATATGAAATTGGAAAAAAAACTGAATATTTCCTCTGCTTTCCCTTCTCCAACACACACCGCCACTGACATGCTCATTTCACTACAGATTTTGAAAAATGATGGCCATTTGAGGGGAGGAGAGACAAAGGGGAATCAGCAGTGAATGAGTGAAAACAGAAGTGTACTATAAAGTAGAACAGATGGTGAATATAGTTGGGGAGTGGAGAGGAAAAAGGAAAAGAGTAAAGTGTTTGAAGAGAAAGTAAGATTAGAAAGGAGAAAGAAGATAAGGGTAAGACAATGCAGGAGGTAGGATGAAAGAGGAACATATGCTCAGAGAATGAGGGAGTGGGGTCAGAGCCTCCATTCAGTGCAACTTTTCTAAAGAGAAGCCTGTGTTCCCACTTGAAATGCAGCATCTGGTGGCAAATGGAGAATGAAGTCAGGAAGTTTGAACTCACTGACGGGGAAAATTAGGAACTTAACAAGGAATAAACTAACATTTCAGCAGAAATATAAAACTATCTCTTGATTTATTATAAGAGATTTTTTTTTAACAACAGATTCTTGAACTCTGATGAATGCTTCTTTTTCATCTTGGAAAAATCACATTCACTGCAGTTTTTAAAACATTTTCAATGGGCATACTTCAATCGTACTTAACCACTCTCAGAGAAATTTCTGCATAATCATAAATTGACTCTTTGAAGAAGAGTCAAAGGACTCAGTACATTTGATACACTTCAGAGTTTCATGTGGAACCCTATTATATAAACCACTTCAAGTTAAGTTGTAAAGGATCTAATTTTGAGATCTTTGAATTAATGTTTTTTTAAATTAATGAATCTTACCTAAATATACTAAAAAATAATTTCCTATTTAACACAAGTGCTAAAAGTATTTAAAGGGGAAGAAATGGACTACTCAACAACACAAATACTGCTCCAGTGCTTGCTCGCCCAGGACTAGGGATGTGTGAGGAGTTGGGATGTAAATAACACTAAGGTGAGGACTCAGCACTCAAAAAGTGTATATTCTAGTGGCAGAAAGAGACACGGTGACAGATAATCCCAACACATAAGTGTTGTTGAAATAAAGGTATATCATGGAAAGATCATGTGCAGAATCACAGAATTTAAGGGGAAAACAAAGCAAACTCAATAGGAACCTCAAAAGAGCCAGAGGATTACATGTCAGGACTAAAATTCCTTCATCACAAACTAAGTCTTCTTAATGTCCTTTCCAAAAGATAAATGTGTGCCCGCCTCCGGTCTCAATACTTACCTATCTGATTATTTTCACTAATTCCACAGTTAAAAATAAACACCATTATTAGCATCATCTTCAAAATGACTAATCTCTAGAGGGATTTTTCTCTCCTAGCAACTAGGAACACCTGCTCTTAATGATTTTTCTGTTCTCATAATGTTTGGTAAATATTTTCAAAATCTCTGTTTCATTACATGAAACTTAATCTAAAATACAAATAAGCACAATCATCTCAGTGATCAACCAAAAATACTGTTAGATAATGAGTCTTAACTAATGATTTTATCAAGCCTCCTTCTTTGAAATTTCAGAGAGGGAGGGAGAGGAAGAGGGAAGTAGAAAAATCAAATATGAGCTGAAACTGGTTTGGCTCAGTGGATAGAGCATCGGCCTCCGGACTGAAAGGTGCCACGTTTAATTCCGGTCAAGGGCATGTACCTTGGTTGCGGGCACATCAGTGTGGGGCAGGCAGCTGATTGATGTCTCTCTCATCGATGTTTCTAACTCTCTGTCTCTCTCCCTTCCTCTCTGTAAAAAATTAATAAAATATATTTAAAAAAAAAAGAAAAAGAAAAAATGAGGGAGAATCATCACGCAGCCGCCTCCTGCATGCTCCCTACTTGGGATCCAGCCTGCAACCCAGGTATATGCCTTGACGGAATGGAATTGGTGACCTCTTGGTTCTTGGATTGATACTCAACTGCTGAGCTACACCTAGTTAGGCCAGTCATTCATTCACGAAATTCATGCACAGGTCAAGTCCTTAGGCCTGGTCTGCAATCAGGGCCAATTGGGGCCTTCCAGCTGCTGGCCAGGGCCTTCCTTTGTTCCATGCCACCCCCTGGTGGTCAGTATACATCACAACAAGCGATAGAACTCTTGATGAAACTCCCATGGGGACACTTTGAATATTAGCCTTTTATATATATATAGACTAGAGGCCCAATGCATGAAAATCTGTGCAAGAGTAGACCTTCCTTCCCTTGGCTGCTAGCACCGGCTTCCCACCGGCACTGGCTTCCCTCAGGCTGCCTGCAGGCACCCAGGACCCTGAATGATGTCCAGAGATGTCTGGTCTAATTAGCATATTATTCTTTTATTATTATAGACATTTATACACAATAGATATTTTGCTAGATTCTGGGGCATGAGGTGAAAAACATGGTCCCTGCCCTCATGAAGACCATAGTCTAGAATTAGCAGACAGACTAATGAAGCAATGATTTTCAAATGCCTTGTTTAGCATCATGGCATAGCAATGTCTGGAGTGAATGGGAGCATAGACGAGGGGTGTCTAACTCAACTAGGGTGTCAAGAGTTAGTGGAAATTAGGGAAGATGTTCCTGATCTAGAGGAATGTCTGTGTGAACCTTGAGTTTTTAAATATGAAGAGAAGTTACCAAGTATCCTTAAGAGGTGAGTACAAGAAATATGTATTGGGAAGAACTAGCATGGGCAAAAGCTCATACGTGTGAGAGAATATGATAGATTAGACTCAGCAAGCACCCCAAACTCGCGGCCCACCTCTCAAGTTTGACACACTTGGATTAGAGGAACTGGACCAGAAGACAAGGGTGTGCTGGGGACAAGGGAATGGGAAGTAAGGAGTGTAAGAGGTGATTCTGGAAAGGAGATCAGAATCTGACCAGGAAGAGCCTTGGAAATAAAGCTAAGAACTTTGGAGGGTTTCCTAACAGGGAAACCATTGAAGGAGTTGGTTGACTTTACCAAGGGTAATTCCCAAAGAGGAGACACGGCCTTGGCCAGTGCTGCTTCTTTCCATAGGTTTTTGAGTAGACAGGTGTTCAGTTCACCATGTTCCATTTGCATGCCTGAAGCCTAATGAAGTTTAGTTAGTTCAATTAATTCCCTTCAGGCTTTCAGTTGTGCAGCACTGTGCCATTTCAGGATTTAGGAAGCAGGTCTTGTGTCAACTTCCATCATCTTCCAAATTTTCCTCATGTCTCTTTGGGAACAGCTTCCACTACATCCTTCTCTTGACAACCATTGATCTCTTCTATGGTTGTACTTTGCTTTTTCTAAAATGTCATAAATGAAACTGAGTAGTATGTAACTTTTTAAAAAATATATATTTTTAATGACTTCAGAGAGGAAGGGAGAGTAAGAGAGAGATAGAAATGTCAATGATAAGCCCTGACCAGTGTGGCTCAATGGATAGAATGTCGGCCTGCAGACTGAAGAGTCCTGGATTCAATTTTGGTCAAGGTAATGTATCTTCTTGGTTGCAGGCACATCCCCAGTGGTGGGTGTGCAGGAGGGAGCTGATCCATGTTTCTCTCTCATTGTTGTTTCTAACTTTCAATCCCTCTCTCTTCCTCTCTGTAAAAATCAGTAAAATGTGTTTTTTTTAAATGTTAATGATGAGAGGAAATCATTGATCAGCTGCCTCTCACACGCCCCTCTACTGGGGACTGAGCTAGCAATCTGGGCATGTGCCCTTGACTGGAATCAAACCTGGGACCTTTGAGTCTGCAGGCTACTACTTTACAGGCCAAACTGGCTAGGGCAGTATGTAATCTTTTAACCAGGCTTCTTTTTCTTAATCCAACGTTTATAAGGTTTGCTCTGGGGGCCAGTCTTAGTGTTGTACATTTTATGGTTTGGACAAATGTATAATAACATGTTTTCATAATTATAGTTTCATATGTAATAGTTTCACTGCCCTTGAGTTCCATGTATTCATTCCTCCCAGCCCCCAGCCCCTGAAAACCACAGATCTTTTTACTCTATCCATAGTTTTGCCTTTTCCAGAAAGTCTTATAGTTGGAATCATGCCTTTGAAGCCTTTTCAAATTGGCTTCTTTCACTTAGTAAGTATGCATGCAAGACTTCTCCATGTCTTTTCATGGCTTGATAACTCATTTCTTTTTAGCACTGAACAATATTCCATTACCTGGATATACCACAATTTATCCATTCACCTACTGAAGGAAATCTTAGTTGCTTCCAAGTTTGGGTAATTATGAATAAAGTAGCTATAAACACCCATGTGGGGGAAGTTTTAAATAGCAATTAAAGTCATCACTGAATCCATACGGTAAGAATTTGGTTATTTAAGTTTATATTTTGAACTGTGCCACTTAACCATATTCTCTCAGGTTTTTATGTCCTAAGAAATAAGAAGAAATTGTTATTTTATTGTTGACTTAAATGCTACTGCCACATTCTTCTTCTTTATGTTGTTCTTTAAATATCTGACAATACTGTCCTTTTTACTTGATGTATTGAAAAGGAAATGGTTTAAGGCAAGCATGTCAAACTCGCAGCCCACAGGCCACATGCCTCATTCATTTGGCCCATGTTAGTCTTTGACTTTGACATGCTTGGTTTAAGATATCCAGGAGACTAAAGAGCCAATAGGCCAATTCTATGCAGTGCTATCCTTGGTTTTCAGTTAATACTGCTGATTTAGACAGGACACTTAGGAAGCCCAGAGTAGACTACCCCATACAAATAAATAGGCAAGTCCTGTTATTCTTTCATTGAAAAGGACTGATATGACATTAGGATGATTAATTCATAGGAGCACAGGCAGTTTCACGCTCTCATTCTCAATCTGTAAAGTAAGTCAGTAAAACTGACTACAAAGTTCCTCTTTATTTCCATAGAGCAATTTACCTTATTTGTGTTTTCAGGACACACTTTGCCCTCAATTTTCTGTTACACTTTTAAATGAGCATCTATTTATCATGCTTCATACTTAATTAAAGAGAAAATACTCAGTAATTTGGATGCCATTTTAAAAGTGTCCAATTTTAAAAATCTCCTAGCTTGCACTTGCTGGTTTGGCTCAGTGGATAGAGTGTTGGCCTGCAGACTGAAGGATCCCAGGTTCAATTTCGGTCAAGGGCACACGCCTGGGTTGGGGCTTGATCTCCAGAGGGGAGCATGAAGGAGTCAGCCGATCAATGATTTTCCGATCTCCTTCCTCTCTGAAAGCAATAAAAATATATTTAAAAACCAAAATTAAAAAACTGCTCAGCTCAGTGGTTGAATGTCGACCCATGAACCAGGATCACAGTTTGATTCCAAGTCGGGGCACATGCCTGGGTTGTGGGTTCAAACCCCAGTGGGGGTGTGCAGGAAGCAGCCAATCAATGATTCTCTCTCATCATTGTGTTTCTATCCTTCTCTTCCTCTCCCTTCCTCTTTCTGAAATTAAAAAAAAGAAATCCTGGATTTTAAAATAATCGACATTCTTCTTTCTTTTATACTTTTCTGCACTATATTTACTCTTTCCCCTAGTCTTCAACATTCCCATGGAAGAAAAAAAAAGTCATTACCATTATCTCTGCCTCATTTATTTGAAAACACTTTACCAGTAGTACTCTGAAATGGCTAACAAAATTCTAAACTTTTAAAAATTGTTATATAATAACAATTATATAGCATTCTTGGAAATTAGTCATACTCTGTTCCCTCTTGAAAAATGTATTAAGGCCCTTTATTGCTTAGTAATTCTATATGCATGTAGCATATACCATAAACCACAATTATTTATATATCAACTTTAGCAACCTGCCATTCTTCGTGAAATTCCATTTGCATTCTCTTGGGATTATGGTTATAATATCTTGCTTTATTTATTAAGTATATTAATCTATAGCCTAAACTCTAAGCAGTGAGCAAGTTGCACTTAGTAAGCAAGATTCAAGTTTACTTCTGCATATTATAAAGCATTGGAATAATGATTTTGTATTTTGCTCTTCTAATTGCCAAAATTGCTGACTCATTTGGAAAAGATGATTACAGAGTTGGCCTGAAATTTCTTTATGGAAAAGTATGAAATCATAGGACAATATAAGCCAGAGAAGAAAAAAACTAATGGGAATTTCCTCAGGGTCTTTAAGCATCTTCAATCATCCAACAAATACTATGCCAAGTGCTGGGCCCTGGTTAATTACTGGGGATAAGTAGCAAACACACAAAGTTCAAGTCCTCATGGTGGAACCATATGGAAGAAACAAAATAAGTAAGTAACCAAATAAGTAAAATAATTTTTTCTAACACACGAGGACTTGTTGTTCAGAATGATATCCAACATCTTTTATCATTGCTGGGGCTCAAATAGGAGAAAATGGGTTTTGAACCATAGGATAAGAAAGAAGTTCCTTTAACAGGGAAAGTCCATGGGGGCCTCCTAAGGGGAATAGGAAACAGCGATTAAAGGTAAACTTTATTGAACCTGCTATCTAAACTGGCTAGTTTCTCACATGCATTATCTCATTGTCCAATCCCAACACCCCCTGTGAGTTATGTTTTATGATCCCCATGTTATAGGTAGCAAAGAGGCTGTGCTACTGGGTTAAAGTCACACAGCTCGTCATTGCTGAGCTAGGGTTTATTCTCTTGGAGTCCAAGACTATTGCTTTCATCGTGCACTACCTGAGTTCAGGTGGATGGAGTATCACCACTCTAAATCTCTCAATTTTGTATAGGATTGTTTAGGTAGTTTTATTCCATAAAGAAATGGAAAAGCCTTTATGGAGGGCTTTCAAACATTTTTTCAGGAGCAAAATCTAATTTTCAAACCAAATTATACATAGAATCGCAATACAGGAAGCAAATTAGAGCAGGACAGCCCTGTTGGAGCTGGGGTGTATTGTCCGAGCCTCACCCACTGCTCTCCTCACTCACCCCACCAAGGAAATTCTCCCTCAATGACTAAGCTCCACTGAGCCCCAGGAACTTTGCCTTGTATTACCACAGTATCAGGCTAAAGCAAGATTAGACTTGGTTACTTGGAATCTTGTCAAATTTGAATTTTGCCACCATAAAAAAAAAATCTCAGCCATCATAACTTTATTTGGGAAGACCAGACCTTGACCATCAGGTCTGACAATAGGGCACATTGAGGACAGAGTTATTTGAGACATGAGTTCAGTAAGGGAGTCAGTGGGAGCTGTGTCCAATGGACAAAAAGAGGCTTATATTCTCACTTCTTTCTATTGAATGCAATAGTTCTAAACTTTGTAAATCTCAGGCCAGTGTGTTATGGACTCCTGGTAATGCTTGTTTACATTAAGGAGTGGCTAATGAACTATTTCCCTCCATCTCAACCTACAGACTGGGAAAATTAAAGGTTTTAATTGAGTCTTTGCTGGAGTCTTACATTTGGAGCCCTTCCTTGGAGCAACAAAGTGAATAGATAATACTGAGAGAATATGATTTCATTTTTTTATCTGGCAAACTCTGAAGAAGAGCTGGAATCCAAGAGCAACTCCACACAATAACAGGAGATATACTAACTGACCTTGCTAATTAAGGAAATATTTCCTCTCTCAATATGAGTTTAAGCAGTACTACCCTCCATCCAAACTATACCTGTCCCTAGGAGAGGTGAATGTACTATTCTAACACATTCCATAAAAGTGAATATACCTGGAACTAACACAGAAGGGACTACTGCAAAAGAAGTCTAACTTGAGACCCACATTTACTCTTGATTATTGACCTCTGGCCAGGAATCCCTCCTCACGCACCTCTTGCACACTTCCTGACTAGGAATGCCTTTTGGTGCATGGGCCACAGCTCAGCACTGAGCAGCACCAGCTGGGCTAATACTTTTTTTTTTAATTGAAGAAGGTATCCATCAAAGTAAAAGTACTTAAGGCCAAGGAAGGTCAAATCCACCCTGTGCTCACTGAGGTGGGACTTCCTGCTTGAGGAGGATGGATTTTCCAGGGAGAGTGCTTGAGTGAGGAAAGTGCAAACGTCAGGGATAGAGAGCTAGAGAGGAACTAGAAAATAGAGAATCTCTCCTTTGAAATAATTTTGTTTTATTTGGTACCTATGTAGGTAATCTTAAATCCATTCTGGAGAACAATGGGGTACACATAGATAATCAGAAATACCTCTGCAGAACCAAATATTCAGTGCTTGTAAGTTCAGTCCTCCAGGACTTATTTGACCTGTAGACCATTCACTGTAGACCAGGAGGTAGATAATATGTTTGAAAAGATTTACATCATACTGGTTAGCAGTTAACACCTAGTGCATAATGGGAATTTTCCTTCCTCTGCACATTTTAATAATGTATTTCTCACAATTTGTTTGAAAAAACAGGAGAGCAAGACTGTTGATGTTACAATTAATGAAGAGTAAAGAGGCATGACAATCAAATGCAATGAATTCCCCTGACCTAACTGCACTCTGAAAAATTTTTTTTTGTTAATTTAAGGTACATTTGGGGACAATTGTCAAAATTTAACTATGAAATGCAGATTAGACAATAGTCTTGTCTAATCTACATGTTAAATTTTGTGATTGTATTGTGGTTTTATAAGAGAATGGGAAGATATTTTTGTTCTTAACAAATGCATACTAACATATTAGGAGATCAAAGTTAAAGTCTGCAACTTCTTTGTAACCAGGTCAGGAAAAAATATATATACACATAAAGAGAAAATATTAAAGCAAATATATCAAAATGATAACTGGATATATTTTTAAATAAAAAGCTCAAGATTAATTTAGAAAGTATCATTGAAATAAGATCCAAAGAAAACAACACCATTGATGCACTAACTTCACAGCTGTTTGACCATCCACACCTGTGCCTGGGAATTAATTCTGTACGCAAGAACCATATATACTGAACAAAGTTGTTCATCGATCGGAACTTGTCTGTACTTGTAGACTGTCATTATTTACAGGGGTTTCCTAATAAAGGTCATTAAAACAATTTAAGCTACAGCCCCTGGACTGAATAACTGAAAAATAAATTTTGGAGCTGACTTGCAGATTGAGTTTTAATTTTTAAATTGTATTTTTCCTCAATGATAAAATTCAGACATCAATGCTTGAGACCATAGTAGGCATGAAAAATGTTTTCAATGAGTGAATATAGTATTCTCTTATTGAACTATGCTAACTTAAGTTCCCTCCATAATAGAGCATGAGATAAGGGTTTGGATGCAGGTCAATTATCTTGGGAAGTGTTTGTGCAAGGAACAGTAGAGAGGGACTGGGAAGGGGGTAGCAGGGAAGAGTGAAGCCAAACCAACAATGCATTATCACTACTGTGGCATCTGATACTTGGTTTCATGAAGCTACTAAATGCACCACAAAATCTTCTGCCCAATGGATGTTAGAGGGAATATTTATCTACCATTCCCCATCTACATTGGCCAAGGGTTGCTCCCATGCGGGGACAGCAGCTGAGTTTACTCTGTGCATAGCTGTTCACCAAGGCAATGGCTGGAGATAAAAGGTAGGCCAAGGAGAATGTGAAGCACAGCCAGCGAGCATAGCTCAATGGTTGAGTATTGACCTATGTACCAGGAGATCATGGTTTGATTCTCATATGCCTGGATTGTAGGGGCGTGCAGTAGGCAGCCGATCGATGATTCTCTCTCATCATGGATGTTTCTCCCTCTCTCTCTCTCTCTCCCTTCATCTCTGAAATCAATAAAATATATCTATAATAATAAAAGTGTAATATGCTAATTAGACCAGACATCCTTCCAGATGACCTTCCTGATGAAGCCAGTGCTGCAAGGGAAGCCAGGTCCCCGGTTTCAGAGGGAAGCCAATGCTGGGAGCTGGGGGAAGGAAGGCCTACTCTTGCACAGATTTCATGCATTGGGCCTCTAAAATAAATACACACACACACACACACACACATACACACATATATATGTATATATATGTATGTATATGAAAGAAAATGTGAAGGGTGTCACAAGACAAGCATGATCTAGGATTAGCAACAGCATGAAGTTATTTGACACAAATTCAAAAATACAAAATATGGCAAAAATTGTATTAAATTTATTTTTATATATATTTGTAACCATTCTGTACTGCCTCCCAATTATAGGGAACACATAAGTACCTTTAAAAATCATGTGTAACACTTTCAACAATAACACTTTCAACAATAAAGAATTTAAATTTAAAAAAGAAGAAAAAGAACTATTTTCTGGAAGATACGTTACAGAAAAAAATTTGGATAAGAAAACCCATTACAAAAACAAAAACCATGTGTGGAGAGCACAATGTGACTGATTGGTATGTCATTATAGTAATCTCAACAGAGAACTGAAAAATGCAGATAAGGCTTGAAATGATAGATATTTCTGATTGTATAATGAGCAAATTTGGAAAAACTGAAAAGCTTTAACTGTTTAAAGTCACTTACATACTTTCTCAACCATTCTGTCACTCTGTAGAGCTCTCTCATCAACATAAGTCAAATTTACCAGGAGGTGATAAATTTGGAGAACTTGGGGATAAAGGTTATTCATCTATTCAGATTTTCAAACGTAGCTTTCTTGTCTAGGTTATTTCCCATCTGCCCCTCTTTTTTAAATAGCAGTTTATGATGGCTCCCAAACTCTCTGATTCATTTATTAAAAAAAAAAAGTATTATTCAGTAGAGTAGTTTCACTCAGCCAAGTTCAAGACTGGCCACCTTTGCTAAAGGCCATCATTTACTTTTTGCATTTGTCAGCCCTTGGAGTCAATGGTTTCCCAGGAGAACCTGATGAAAGAATTTCTGTTGGGGACCAAACAGAAGGCAGAGCAAAGTATATAACACAAGATTTGGCTAGTATCTGCAGTAAAGCATATCACCTTCTTGGAGGGAGACAAGGGGTATGGTGTGGACTTTACAGGTAGACAGAACTTATGTGGGTCACTTAAATTTCTTAAGTTTCAATTTCTTCAACTGTAAAATGGGGACAGTAATGTTTGCCCCAGAGCAATATTCAATAAACATTAGCTATTATATTTATTTAAGTTTAGGGTCTAAAACCAGGAGGTTAAATGAATTACATTCTTCAGTTCACTGTATACTAATCTCATAGGTCTATGAATGTTCTATCTCTACTGTATTATATTTTGCTTTTCCTTTCACTTCTCTCATTCCCTCTCTTATTTTTCTTCCTTCTATTGGTACTCAATTTATTGTCTGCAGGATATCATTGGATGTGTGTTTACTTGAAAAAAATTAGTACATACCCAGTTACATGTGTTTCTAATGTTTTAAAAATTAACGTGATACTTTGCGTAGTATAGATCGCAATCCTTTCTTGCTTTTTCTTCATCCAACACAATGCGTTGAAGATCTATTCTTGTTGCTGAAAGTATCTCTAGGTCATCACTTGTGACTGTTGGCCAAGTATTCCATTCTCTGTATCTACCACATTTTACCCACTTAGCGCCCCTTCTTATGGACCCCAAATAACTCTCACGAACTGTCTGTAATGTGCCTTTATAACTTCAGCACAACCTTTTGATAGATCCAAACAGTTAATTAAGTTCCACACATACTTATGATTAAAATCATCTTTGAAATCTAGGAATAGAGGGGAACTTCCTTAAAATAATAAACACTGAAAACCAGATATTCACAGCAAACATCAAACAAAACAGTTCCCTTGAAATCAGGAAGAAGACAGGAATGCCAGCTACCACAGTAACTCTCAAAAGGAAAACTTGGCCAACATAAGAAAAAAAATAAGAATAAGAAGGGATAAGGTAAAATGATTTTTTTTTTTAAAGGTAAAGTTCTTATTTATTTAGTGATTTTTTTTTTTAGAGAGGGAGAAAGAGAGAGAAACACCAACTTGTTCCACTTATGCATTGGTTGATTTTTGTATGTGCCCTGACTGGGGTTGGACCCACAAACTTGGCATATCAGGACGATACACTAACCAACTGCTCCCCTACCACCTTCCCTGTGCCACGCCCTTCAGTGTGTATTTCTCTCCCCCAGTGAGCTGCCTCCCCACTGTGCGCTCCCCACTGCTCCACCCCCCACTGCTCCACCCCCACTGCTCCACCCCCCACTGTGCGGCACTCCGCGTTTTGTGCGCGCTCCCTCCACCCACGCATGAGACTCTCCACCTCCACCGCCCGTGGTCGCAGCTCTGCCCTGTGGATGTCAAGGGAAAAAATACCCTAATTGAAGCATTGCTGCTTTGGAAGTCACCTTGGGCTCATCGGGAACATGACTGGACGTGCCCGCATTAGGGCGCGAGGCATGGCCCGCAGCCCCAATGCCACAGAAGTGGGGTACCTCCAGGCCTCCCCGATGGTACGTACAAGGCTTAACTGGCCTTGTCTTGCTCTCTTTACCTGTCTCCTTCAAGGACGCAGTCTTCTTCCCTCCTAGGAAATAGTGGGTTATCTTTTCTCTCAACTTTGAGTCTTTCCAGGGCTTCTCAGATTTTTTCTCTTGGGGTCTTAGCTCAGTAAGATATTAACGTAGATGTTTTAGCCAGTGAAGAGGACTATAAATTGGAGGCAAGCAGGGCGTCCTTGTCTGTTTTCTGAATTTTAATTCCTTGATTTGGGATTAAGTCTTTTGGTAAAAATGGCTGGTCCTTCAGTAGTGCCTTCATTAGATGACATGTAATCTAATATGATCCCTCTTGTTAATTCATATATAAAAATAAGAAATTTCATGCCCAGATGTGGTTTTGATTTGACCATTGTTTCTTGAGCAGCCTCTGTGGGTAGGGCTCCTTGCTAGACTTAGGCAACTAGAATGAAGTGACCAGTAAATCAGCAACTTCTGAGTGATGTCACTGCATACTATCCATAAATAGTCTGGTCATTATGCCTTTACTCTAGCAAAAAGTCTTCTCTTGACTTCATACATGTTTTAAGAGGCCGAGATATATTTCTTCTTGAGCAAAGAGAAGCTGTTACTGTGAAAAAAGAGAGTATTTTGTAAAAAGAGAAACTATTAATGGTTCCCTTCAACCCATTTTATGAACTAATTTGGGGAAAGTTATTCAGGACAGTCATCACCTGAGCTGGTGACCGAGATGCTCTGGCTCAATTTATTTTCTTGCTGCAAACATGTTCACACTGGAGGCCCGTGTCTGTGTGCTGTCATTGGTACCACCTTCCCCTGTGAGCTCCCTGACTCGGGTCTCTTCTCTGCCTCTTTACACCTCCAGCGTCCAGCCGCTGATCTGGTTCACAGTTGGTACTAAATGTTGATGAATGGGAAGTACTATAGCTTGTCCTTACCCTTTTTCTAGAAGGAGCAATTTCTAGAATCATCTCTCAAGCATTTCAACTGTTGGCATTACTCATGCTGACGAATGATTTAGGACCTATAGAGTTCTTATTTTTGTAATAACTTTGTGGTTTATGAATTAATATCTCAAATATGACCAAACATTTTTTTTTTGGCCCATTGTTAGCCTGTATCTGCTGATCCTAGTGACAATGAAGCGTCGTCCAATAGCGGTTTCGAGGACACAAGTAGGATTTCACAGCCATGTAAGTGCATTATTCTGTTCCATTCAGTTCCGTTCCATCTGACGGGAACAGGAGTGAGTCTGCTGTGCCTCACAGCAGCAGAGTCTCTTCGTGAGCACCCCATTCACCTTTTCTCTGTGTTTGTTGTGTTTCTTTGGGAGTCTCAAACAGAGCTTGCCTCTGAATTTTCGGACAGTGCTTGGCAGTTGGATATCCACAGACATCAGGATGCTAGTTTTCAGATTCTGTCTTGTCTACTGAATAATTTTTAACAAAATATTTAGAAGTTCTTTATGACATGTACCTGTCAGTTTGCAAGGATAGTGTAAATCTGGAGTGCCTGCTGCCACTGCTCTTCCCCACTCAAGGAAGATGTCACCATTTGATGGTGGCTCTCTTTCCTGCAAATTCAGATTCGGCCTCAGGATACTAGTCAATATGCTATTCCAGGTAGCTGCTATCACACTGTGTGAGTTGACACACTCCAGGTTTCCTTGAAAAAGTATCACAAACTGGGTAGGTTAAACAATAGAAATGTACCAATTCATAATTCCGGAGGCTGGAAATCCAAAATCAAGGTTTCTGCAGGCTTGCTTTCTTTTGAAGCCCCTCTCCTTAGCTTAGGTGGGTGGGCCGTCTTCTCCTTGTGTTTTCACATAGCCTTCCCTCTGCCCTTGTCTGTGTCCTAATCTCTTTTTATAAGGACACCAGTCAAACTGGATTAGTGTCCATCCTGATGAGCTCATCTTAACTGCCTCTTAAACGACCCTCCAAATACAGTTACATTCTGAAATATTAGGGGTTAGGACTTGGGGATACACAATTCATAACCCCTGCTGAAATCTATTAGCCATCTCCCTTGCTCTGGCCATGAAGTTAAGTGGTTAGTTGCTAATAACCATGTACGGGCTAAGCATTTAGGTTCTTCTATACTCTTAGGATTATCGGCCATTCTATCCATGTGATGCCTGGCTCTCTCGTTCTCTGCTGGGTTTTTTAGCCCTGCTCAAGTACTCTTTGTACTCACAGAAGTGCATGTGCTTTCAGACAGTGCTGCTGCCACCATTCCAATCTCCCCCAACTTCTCCTTGGGGCTTCCTCTCCCATCTACTGCACATTCTTGTGACTACCAAGTGATGGAAACCCTTCATCTTTTGAGGGTAGATTGCATTTTTATTGATTTATTTAAATGGTGGTAAAATATACATAATTCAAAATCGACCATTTTTAATTGTATGGCCCAGTGGCAACCATCCATCCATCTCTAGGACGTCCTTCATCTTGCAGAAACTCTGTACTCATGAATTCCCCATCCCCCTCTCCTCCTCACCCCTGGCAACTAATAGTCTGTGGTAAATTGAATTTTTAGAAACCACCCAATACCTTTTGAAACCATGATCAGTGAATGCTATGGATAATCTAGTGGGGATAATCTTTTAAAATTAAATAAATTTTGATATTTTTCTGGATAGACTCAGACATCACTGAGAAAAGAATGGACCACACTTTGGATCAGGTGATGGTGCTATTTGGGGTATTGCATTTAGTTGTTCTATCAAAGGATAATGGTCAAGTCAGAGATTTGTCACACTATGAATCATATCACTTTGTGATAATAGTCTTTATTTTTATATTTTCATGCTATCTTCAGAAAGTCCAAGTAATACCTAAAAATCAACACCTCTTTGTACTCATTTTAACAAAAATAGTCATTGGATTTTAATTTTATTTTTTCTAGAACCTAGTTGTGAGGAACATGCCCAAAGGTGAATGAAATGTTGGCTTGCATTTTCCAGGAAATGATCTAGCATAAAAACTGATGGCAGTGTTCTGGGCATTTCTCTTCTTGTAATTGGGAATGATGAGAGCTTTCGCCCCAATCTGTACAAAGTTGGACAATCTTGGTCTTTGGGTGTTACACAAGCTCTGAAGGAAGGAAAGCATACATGGGTGTGGAGTGGGACATTGAGAGATAGAGCTTAGCCACAAGGTGAATCAGAGCTGACCAAAATATTATAAGGTAGGACTAACTCAGGATCTGTTATTTATAACAAAACATGCTATGTGTCCCCGATTTTTAATTTGTATGCTGAAGACTTCCGTATAATCATGATGGCTTTTGACAATGTGGGCCAGTTTTATTAAAAACCACAAAAATCTGACTTTTCTTTGTAGATGCATTTTTTTTATATAGTAGTTGTAAACTATATTGCTAAAAAAAAAGTGTGAGTTTTTATGGCATTCTCTTCATGTTTTAGGTAAAGATGTCGTATCTTCTTCTAATGCTGAAGGTACTCTCCTGAAAAGAGGAGGGAAAATCTTCCCGGATGTCATGGATTTGGGGATCTGTACCAGAGAGAAACTTGCCCATGTGAGAGACTGCAAAACAGGTACCCAGTCTTCATGTGACTTATTTTTTTAATGTCACCAAATCTTGCTTAAGAAATTTTAATTTTTAAATCTAAAATAAATAAGTTCATATGTTAACTTAAAGGATATTTATTGAACTTCTGCTATATTCAAGAAATTATCTAGATATCAGTTGTTTTAGTCTCCATTCTCTTTTTAATTAATAGAAATAGTAGTATTTTCCTCAAAGTGACATTTCACTTACAACTGGGATAGGAGTTAAAAAGATGTTTTGTTTCTTCCCCAACCCTTTTCCTCTGCGGGAATAACACCATTTCTGGACTTGAGCTGAAAAAGAAAAGTGTTGCCTATTTCTGGAATTCTTAACCTAGAAATTGCACCCAGAATTGTGGGCATGCATTTCAGGGAAATAGGTCTGTTGTTTCCATTTGATTCTCCAAAGACTTTGTAACTCCTTCCCATAAGTTAAGACTCCTTGATGCAGATCAGCCTATTTTCAGACTTTTAAAATATATATTTTATTGATTTCAGAGAGGAGGGAGAGGGCCCAGGTATGTCCTCTTGACCAGAATCAAACCCAGGGCCCTTTAGTCTGCAGGCCGACTATCCACTGAGTCAAACCAGCTAGGGCCTTTTTTTAGACTTGTTAAAACCATGCAACTAAGAAATGTATATATTGTTATCCAGCAGTGCACACATATAATTGAAACAAAGTTTCGTGAACCAGTGCTTGCTCCAACTGTGTGTGAAGCACTCTGATCCGCTTCTGTTGTGTTCCAGTCTTTTCAGGAGTCGTGGTGGTTTGCCTGACTCACTTTTATAACTGCATTACTAACAGGCAATGATTAGTTTGCAAATAGTGGTGTAGATAATCTCGAAGCATCTTGCCTAGCTTTAACATTCTAGGATGATGTCTCTTTATCCATTAGTGAGCAGCAAAATATGTTGTCATTTCCTCAGGATCTGGAAGAACCAAAGAAAGCTTTTGTTTAATTAAAATAACACAATAATCCCTTGCTCCTAACAGATTTATGCCCCAGGCAGAAGCTCAGGAAATATTGAGACACACACGTTTACTTTTTCTTTCTTACCTCCGGTGGGGGCTCATGTTTCCACTTCCTCCATGAGAAAAACAAAATAGTGCCTCTTTGATACAATGCTTCCTCCCCTCAATCTCTGAGGGCCTTCTCTGGGATTTGGAGAGCATTAAGCCACTGATGGAACTGTTTCAGAACTTCCAGAAGTATATATAACTTGATTACTTGAATTTCCAATAGGCTGGGGTGTTGTATTCGTGGTAAGAACTGGACAGTGTCTTCATCGTTTGAGAGCAGCATAATTTCAGAGCAGCATCCTAAAATATCAGCGGACCTGATTGGAACTGCACAGAATCAGGGCTTTGGAAGGAGTTCTAGGGTAGCTGAATTCAAATGCTTCTTTTCTCCCAGGGACAGGAATCTCAAGTCTGCTTGAATGCTCTTATGAGACTTCTGTTACACAGAATCCCTTTTTAATTCCCAAACATGTTTATAGGACTCTATAAATGCTCTCAGACTGCAAGTTGATTAGCTTGTCTTGTGTCACTGAGCAAGAATCCTGGCTTTATAGAAACAACTATGCATATGCAAATTTTTAATGACGTAATTAATATTAACATGGTGATATTTTTTTGTTTTATTTTGTTATAAAATGTTTTTTTTTATTTGTTTTTCCTCAGGTTCCAGTGGAATACCTGTGAAGCTGGTCACCAATCTTTTTAGCTTAGATTTGCCTCAGGACTGGAAGCTGTACCAGTATCATGTGACATATATGCCAGATTTGGAATCTAGAAATATGAGAATTGCTTTGCTTTATAGTCAGAAGGAACTTTCCAACAAAGCAAAGGCATTCGATGGTGTCATCCTTTTTCTCTCAGAAAAGCTAGAAGAAAGGGTAAAGTATGATTACTTTATAATACACACGCACACACACACACACACACATAAACGCACGCTCGCATATACTAATGCTCATCTGTCTATATTTATGAGGTCAACTGATTTTCCTAACAGTTAGAATGAGTTTTTCACTCCTCTCTTCTTTCCTATTCCCATAGCCAAGAGCAAAAAGACTTCCTAATTGAGACCTCATCAGTAATTTATTTCCTAATTAGGAAGTTGATGGTCTGGCATTTTGAAAATAAGAGCTGTAATACAAACACCACTTTTTCAACTACTTATTTTAAAAGGTGACTTTTCCTTGAAATAGGCTTTTTTGTTGTTGTTTGTTTGTTAATCCTCACTTTAGGATATTTTTCCCATTGGTGTTTTTTTAGGGAGAGTGAAAGAGAGAGGGAAAGACAGAGAAATATTGATGTGAGAGAAACACATCGACTGGTTGCCTCCAGCATGTGCCCTAACCAGTGTCCAGGCTGGGGAGGAGTCTGCAATCAAAGTTCCTGCCCTTGACTGGAATTGAACCCAGGACCTTTTGATCCACAGACCGACGCTCTATCTGCTGAGCCAAACTGGCTAGGGTGAAACAGGCATCTTTTTAAAAATATATTTTTATTGATTTTAGAGAGAAGAAGGGAGAGAGAGAGAGATAAAAACATAAATGATAAGAGAGAACCATTGATGCTGCCTCCTCCACATCTCCTACTGGGAATCCAGTCTGCAATCCGGGCATGTGCCCTGACCAGGAATAGAACCTGGTGACCTTCTAGTGCAGAGGTCAATTCTCTACCACTGAGTGGCTCTCGAGCCGCAGTTTGCCGATCTATTGAATAATGAGTTTGCCAACCTCTGTCCTAGTGCATGGGACTGACACTCCACCAACTCAGCCACACTGGCCAGGTGAAATAGGCATCCTCTTAGAGCCTTTCCCCAAATAGGCAAGGCTTTAAGATAAACACCATTTGGACTATGGCTTCAGGGCTTTAAATTTACTTTTTTTTTTTTTTTTGCTTCTGCACAGTTGTTCTCATATATCCTAATAATGTTATATCAATCTCTGATTCTAAAACTGTCGTTTATTCCATGACCTGTCCCATTATATGAAATGTGAGTCATCGCTATCAATCTTAAAGGTATGCTTTAATCGGGGACCTTCTGCTGCCCCTCCATCCTAAGCAGGCAACCAGGTCCCCATCCTGTTGTCTTCTTCATTCTTCGTCCTGAAGCCTGTGGCAGTGTGAGCCCTTCAGCTCTGCTGGCTACTAGACTTCTCCCACAGGTGGTGAGCTCTTCCTGCAGCTCTCCACCCCTGCTTTCTCTGCAATTTTACCTGAAGCAAGCAGTCATCTCAATGAACATTTCAGCTCCTGGGAAAGAACCTCTTCTCTCTGTTTCCATGCAATGAGCCATGCCTATCCTACTTTTGCGGTTCAGCCTAAAAGTGGTTAAAACTATGCTTTAACTATAGAAAATTCGGACAAAATACGTAAGTGCTTGCTAATGATCTGACCTCTTTTAATTGCTTTCCCTTTTGAAAAACCCTTGATCATTGATTTGTATTAACTGATTTGTTTATTCTTTTTGTGTGTATATGTGTGTATGTGTGCATGTGTGGAGCTCTTTCTAATTTTAAGGGGTTTCACTTTAGTTGGGCAGCTGGTGTAGAAACCTACTCATGCATTCATTTTAGTGTTAGAACATTGTTCCAGATTATTAGAGCCCTAGGGATTTCTCTAGACCTTTCAAAATCAACAAAATTAGATTTCTAATCTATTTAAACTTCTACCACTTTCTTCTCTTTCCCCACATTTATTTTCCCTCTTGTCTCTCCTGTCCTTTGCTTTCTTCCTCTCTTCTTCTCTGTTCTTTTTTTTTTTTTTAATAAACTTTTGAAAGGCGGTACTCTGAAATCCATGAATTCCCTGAAAATGGGTACATTAATGTGCATCACTGTGGTATATACATGTGTGGCATTTTCTTGGGAGAATGTCTTTGATTTTTATCAGACTCCTTTTTTAAAAAAAAATATATCTTATTGATTTTTTACAGAGAGGAGAAGAGAGAGAGAGAGAGCTAGAAACATCGATGAGAGAAAAACATAGATCAGCTGCCTCTTGCACACCCCCTACTGGGGATGTGCCCACAATCAAGGTACCTGCCCTTGACTGGAATCGAACCTGGGACCTTTCAGTCCACAGGCCAACTCTCTGTCCACTGAGCCAAACCGGTTTCATCTTTGTCAGACTCTTAAAGTAATTTGTGACCTAATCATTCCTCCATCCCCACTTGTACTCCCCAAAAAAGTTAAGAGCCACTATCTTGAAATTCATTTTGGATAGAATCTTTGAACCCTGAGTCTAGTTTTGATTCTTTATTAAGAAGTTACAGAGTAGTGAGATGTGTTGCGTTTCTAGAATTAGCTAGATATAGAGACAATAACCCCTTTAGACATAACGTGTTGATGACAGTATTACTCACAAGGTAACCCCTGCAACTGTGTTTCTGTTAACCTGTATTAAGTTGCGACGGCTTCATCAGAGCTGATTGCACACTTGGGGATCATCTGTGGATTGCATATTAAGTACTTCTTTTCCCAGGTCACAGAATTGTCAAGTGAAACTCGAAGAGGCGAGACAGTAAAGATCACTATCACTCTGACTGGGGAGCTGCCGGCAAGCTCCCCCGTGTGCATCCAGGTCTTCAGCATCATCTTCAAAAAGTAAATGTTGCCTTAAATGGGAATTTAATTCAGGCTGAAGAGGCCTTTCAGCAGAGAGCCTGGCTATTAAGATTATCAAGCATTTGTGGGCAATATGCCAGCCCCAATGCCATCCTTAGAGCAACTTTCCACGTATCTTCCTGTATTCATGTCTGGCATAACTGTTTAGTGTTGCCTGAGTTGAGACAGGACGCCAGGGTTGTGATGTCCCATGGTAGTAGCGAAGGTGTCTTTCCCCTTCTCTTCCTTTTCTGGACCCTCTACCACCTCCTCTTGAAGTTGTGTATGTCTGGGTTAGTACCAAAGGATTATTTTTCTCCTCGTTGATTATTTTATTGCAAAAGGCCATTGCCATCGGCTCTCTGCTGTCATTCAGGGCAGAAGGAAGGCAGTGGCTGAGCTGCTCAGTTCTTCAAAATGACGCGGATCATGGACTTCAGAGTCATTTGGGGGTTGAGTGGGGCTTGGTGAAGCAAAGAATCCCTGCCCCTCAATGGACCCAGGGAACAGAATTTTGTGAGTGGGATCTGAAAATGCACGATCTTAACAAGCTTGCTAGGTGGCACGTGGGTACACACAGCAGGCGAACCACTGTTTTCCATGGTGCTGCTGTGACCTATTAGCTGAAGATTCAAGCTCTTTGCTCAACACTGAACTCTACACAGGATGGCTGTGGCAAGTTTGGGGTTTTGCTGACTAGGGCACATGCATGGACACATTATTTTCTCATTCTCGTCAGGCTTCTCATCTTTAGATGTTACCTGGGCTTTAGTTCAGTGCCCTGTAATGCCCTTTAGAAGCCAGTCTTGCATGTGCCCTCCTGAGAGGGGACTATGTTAAACCAGCTGACATTTTGAAGGTGCTTTCTAGTTAGAAGGCTCTTTTGCTTGTCGTTGATCTTATTTGATCCTCTTTCAAGTGCCCTGAAGCAGGTACTATGAAAACCTCCATCTCACAGATGAGAAGGCTGAGGCTCAATGACATCTACAACCACAATCATGCAGTTGGAGCCCATGTTTTCTGACTTCCAACTCTTATGTTTCCTGGATGAACTGGACAGCCTCAGAGCAGTGATGTGGTAGATCCCAGAGGGAACCAGGATTAGTTGCTGAAGAGGCACCTGTGTTATTTGGCAGCACCTGGGCAGCTTGAACAGCCTCCTTAGAAACAGCTTTCTCATCTCAAATAGGGGGAGGCCCAAAGAGCCTTCAGATATGGCCTGTCTCACCCCATCCATGCCAACCAGAAAGTTAGAACCACCATCGAAACTGTTTCAGTGGCCTCATACTCACAATCGCAGTTAAGTCCAGATAATAATTCGTATGTCATTCTCAAATATGAAGTTATCATGCTTATATATGTACTCATATGTACTTTAGTATCTGAACTTGCCAGGACTATGAGAGATCTTTACTTTCTACCTATTTTTACCATTATGTTCAGGAAGGGTACAAACTTAGAATTATACTGTTATTCACTGGTGTTTACCAAAGACTAAATATATATATATTATACTTGCAGGATCTTAAAAAAATTGTCCATGTACCAAATTGGACGGAACTTCTATAAGCCTTCGGAGCCAGTGGAAATTCCCCAGCACAAGTAGGTTTATTTATAGTCCCTGTTACTCTGAAATTTGTTATAATGTGAGCACCATAATTTACAATGCAACATTATACTGTTATGCCTCCTCTGAGAGACTCATGGTATGAAAAGTAATGGGTTTTTTAAAATTTCAAGTTTTTTATAGAATGGGGGAGTGGCCATGTGAAGCCACTGATATTAGTATGCTAGATCACGATCATACATCCTAGAAAGAATTCAGAAACTGAGTGCTCTGTGTGTGACAAGTAATAATGAAAAGGGAATAAGCTATGTTATGTTTTACCACATGGTCAGTGTTTTGTTTTCTCGCTGTCAGGAAGTTAGTGTGACACGGTGGTTGGCATGAAATCATTGGGTAAGCAGAGGTTAGACAAACAAGTCAACTAAACTACCCCAGTGAAGGATAGAACGCCTGCAGAATGTTCCCTCTAACCTGGGGAGTAGATGCTGCAGAGAAAGTGCTCAGCTGTGTCTTGAACTGGGTGTTTTGCTCTCCAAGCTATGTGGCCAGGCTGACAACAGGGGCAGCCAGCAGCCCAGGACAGAGATGTAAATAAAGGGGGAAGCACATGAAGATTGGAAATGTGGGCAGGTTGTCTGCCAGGCCCAGCGGGGTGGCAGGGTGGGGAGAAGGTGGAGAGGGAGGGAATTGGGTCTTTCCTTACGCTAATTCCGAGTGGCAGCATGGGCTACAGAATGCCTGCTGTTCATCCCCAGCGCCTATCTTTCCAGCTGGATTAGAAATCCTCACAGGTCCAATGTGTACTGGGCTGGAGTGGGCGAAGGCTGGCTTAGTATCCCAGTGGCTGAAGTATACACAATATAAACTGAAATTATTTTTTAAAAAATATTTGTTTACTCTTTTATGCTGTTTTGTCTTTTTTTTTTTCATATTTGACTTCAGTCTATAATGTCCTTAAGTGTGGGAAGGAGCTTCTGCTACAGTTTTCTTTCTATGTCTGTACGTGGTATCACGTCTGTCATTTCCTAACCTTGGTTATTAAGTTTCTCACTGTCTTCAACACTGAGTCACTGTGCTCTTCAGAGTACAAGTGTTTTCATGCTGTGGTTCTCAGCCAGGTGCAGTTCTGCCCCCCGGGGGACATGTGACAATGTCTATAGACATTTTGGCTTGTTGCAGCTGAGGACGCAGGGGACACCTAGAGAACAGAGGCCAGGATATGCTAAATATCTCGCAATGCACAGAGTGGCCCCTAACAAAAACCTACCCAGTCCACAGCACCACTGATATCAAGATTGAGAAGCCCTGCTGTACAGGAATATATTTTACCTTAAATACGTGTTTGAAGACACTCCACCTGGAAATACCTGAAGTTTTTAGCCAGCAAATGGAAGAAATTAGACTAAAGAAAAAATGTTCTATAAAAACCTATAGCATTGAAATGTCAAAACTACCGTTTAAATGTTTTAAAAATATATATTACAATTTTTTTAAAGGTTGTCCCTTTGGCCGGGGTTCGCCATTTCAGTGTCATACTTTGAAAGGAAGCTCCTGTTCAGTGCTAATGTGAGTTATAAAGTCCTGCGGAATGAGACTGTTCTGGAATTCATGACTGCTCTCTGCTACCAAACTGGCATGTCCAGCTTCACCCAGATGTGCGAAAAACAGCTGGTTGGGCTCATTGTCCTTACAAGGTGAAAGCCTGCTTTTAAATAAACTTTTCCCCAGAGAATGAAATACTTATGTTTGGGAACAGGAATTGCACCAAGATATTACCAGACAGGGACCTGGCTGGCCTATTGTGTGTGGATTCTTGCCTTGTGCAGGAAGGATTTTCCAGCACAAGCCCAGGTGATTTTTGAGAGTGCGTTTATCAAAGCTGGGCACAGTGAGACAACGGCGGGCTTGGGATGAAGAAGCAAGAGGAGAGAGAACAGATGGGGAAATGAGCTTCGGCAGGGCAGCTTTGGCTCACTGAGAAGTCAGAGAAAAGGGGGTCTTGGAGACAGGTTCAGGGGGTAGCTCAGGACTAGCTGCCACAGCCCATTGCTCCCCTCGTTGCAAGGCTCATGGGGTCCTTTAGAGTTTAGGAGATGAACGTCTGAGAGGGAAGAAGAGGGGAAGGGAAAGGCTTGGGGATGTTTCTGGGAGGGAGAGAGCACCCTGGGTCATATGTGAGGGATTTTAAAGGTGGGAGGTTAAGGGTAGTCTTGTGGAGGATCTCAGTGGGATGTTCATCAGTTTTATGCTGATGCACTAAACTGAGATTTATTTCCTTAACTTCATCTGTCCTTGGGTATCCTTGTCACAGATGGCACTATTTGGATTTCTCCTATCTGTCTCCCTGAGTAGGATGATTTAAGCTATTTGCCCTCTGGTTGGGAAGGAAAGTGTAAACCATTTACTCTTAAGTGTCCTTTGTTAGGGAAAATAGGATTTTGAGATTTACTACATGGCTGTAAATTGCTGGCCTATCTCAAGGTATTGGCCTGACCACAGTTCTGATCAGTTTACCACCTGTTTAGAAGACCTCGCCATTCTCAGTTGTCTAGAGTTCAGACTTTCTTGAGTGGCGTTCTGGAGTGTCCACAGTCTGACATGGGCGTGAATTATCTCACTCTGTACTCCACTTGGATTCCCTACCCCTACTTCTGCCTCCTATTTATTTATTTGTCTTAAATATATTTTAATTGATTTCAAAGAGAAAGGGAGAGGGAGTGTGCACGTCCCACACTGGGAATCAAGCCCGAAATCTGGGCATGTATCCTAATTGGGGATCAAACCATGACGCTCAACCACTGAACCAAGCCAGCCAGGTTAATTCTGCCTTTTAAATGTACTCCCATAAAGCCCAGCTCCAACGTCACTGCTTTTCAGAGGCCAATATCTGTCCCTCCAGTTGGAATTACTCAGTGCTGCTCCCATAGTGTCATTTATTTCATTTAATGACAGTATAGGATAGGTATTAGGCCCACGTCCGCTTCTCTAGAAGAATATGATGTCTTTAAGGTGAACCCTTTCAAGCCTCCAAGTTTGCCTGTACATAATTTGCCTTCCATACATCTTGAGCTGAATTACACCCGGGTAGATGAGGTAGATTTCCGAGTATCAAAAATTTCTCCGCATATTATTGCTCATCCACAACACTTCCTGTGGAGGACCTGCCGGCCTTCTCCTAGTCTGGCTCAGAAGTTCCTCAGAAAGTTGTTTTTCTGGTTTACAGAGCACCAAGGCCGTACTGGTTAGATTCCACACTACCTGGGGTGAGAAGGCCTCCTTCTCCTATCTTAAGCTTCCTGATTGGTTTGTCTCACTGAGTTAAAGTCACCTGGCAAGTTAAGGAGGAGATACTCAAGCCACATACCCCAAAGAGGACAAAAGCTTAGAGTGATCTGAGCTGATCTGCTTTGCATTTTTGCTGAGGACCAACCCTGGATGGAAAATAGAGCAGCATACCAGAATCCAGCATTGATCAACCCTCTGTGTGTGTGTGTGTGTGTCTGTGTGTGTGTGTGTTTTGGTGGTTTGTAGGTTTGTTTGTTTAATCAAAAAATCTATCTGGAGCCCTGCTAGTGTGGTTCAGTTGATTGAGCATTGTCCCATGCACCAAGAGTTTGCGGGTTTGATTGCAGGTTTGATTCCATGGGCCGTGCCTGGGTTGCAGGCTCAATTCTCAGTAGGGAGACTGCTGGAGGCAGCCCATTATTGTTTCTTTCTCATGGATGTTTCTATCTCTCCTCCTTTTCTTTCTCTCTAGAATCAATTTTAAAAAATTAAAGCTGAAACCGGTTTGGCTCAGTGGATAGAGCGTCAGCCTGCAGACTGAAAGGTTCCAGGTTCAATTCCGATCAAGGGCATGTACCTTGGTTGCGGGCACATCCCCAGTAGGGGGCATGCAGGAGGCAGCTGATCGATGTTTCTAACTCTCTATCCCTCTCCCTTCCTTTCTGTAAAAAATCAGTAAAATATATTTTTTAAAAAATTGAAAAAGAAAAGTTATCTAGGGGCTCAAAAAAAAAAAATTGTGTGACACTGAAAGCT
This sequence comes from Lasiurus borealis, assembly GCA_004026805.1. Taxonomy (NCBI): domain Eukaryota; kingdom Metazoa; phylum Chordata; class Mammalia; order Chiroptera; family Vespertilionidae; genus Lasiurus; species Lasiurus borealis. Next base: position 66,859 of record PVJN01002136.1, on the reverse strand, counting down.
GATGGGGAAGTTTTGAACAATGGTTGACCTTCCAACATTTATGAATGATTTACCAGAAGTCAGAGTGTCTTATCAGTGAGAAAAACAGTTTGAGGTCTACCAGCTTTGTTGTAATACAGAGTTCCACCCCCCTGTAGAGTGAAGAATTAATTACTACTCTTTGAAGATTAGAGCTGGTCACTTGTTTTAAAGTGACTATTTTTGTGTTACTCTTATATTTCTGAAATTCTGGAGTCTAATGCTTTGAATTAAAAGTGTAGTGAAACTGCTGCTTATCTTGTATGACTTGAAAAAATTTAAGATTTCTTGCATTTACCAGATATAATAACCGAACCTATCTCATTGATGACATTGATTGGTCCGTGAAGCCCACGCACTCCTTCCAGAAGCGGGATGGCACAGAGATCACCTATGTGGATTACTACAAGCAGGTTGGTCTCTGTTCCCTTCATCCTCATCTTCCTCCCTCGTAGCTCAGAGAATCTCCCTATGTCATTCCAAGTCCAACAGGTTCCTCAGATTGTCAGGCTGAGTCTGCCTCCAGTATGATTCTCCCTTCTTTTCCATTCCTGTCATTCTTTGCTAGGCCCAGACCCTCATCCTGTTTCCTCTTGTCCTTCCTGTAGGCTGAGTAATTGCTCTTAAAAGCATATCTGATAATGTTACTTCCTCACTTAAAATATTTTTATGGCTCCCCATTGCCTTAGGGGCTTCTGGGCAGAACTCCCAAAACCCTTTATAATATAACCGTTCCCTGCCTCTTGAGCTTCCCTTATCCCCTCCCATTCCCTTCTTATGGTCTGTGGTGACTTCCCTGGGCATTTTCACACACATTGCTTCCTCTTCCTGGACACCCCTTCACAGCCAGCCAAACACTAAACACCCTTCAATACTCAGCTCAGCTGTCAAGTTTTAGGGAAGCCCCCAGAAGCTTTCCCCATGGCCTCCCTTCCTACACTTAGCTGTAGCAGGTCATTATGGGTAGGATGTGAGTGGTCCGGCTCCCCTTCTGGACTTTGAGCTCTGTATTTCTGGATACCCACAGCGAGCACAGTGCCTTGCACAAAGTAGGTTCTCAAACATTTACTGATGGAATCTCCTGCTGCCTCTGGAAGCTTGACTCACAAGGATCGAAATCACCCCTGCCGCCACCTCCACCTACAGTTTTCCTCAGAGGTTCTCTCCTTTATGGACAATCGTATTCCAGAGAGTCTGAAAAATCTCACAAGTGTTTTAAAAACCAAAAACCAATAACCCACAAAGCAAAATCCTTTCCTTGACATCTCTGCACCTCCAATAAAAGCTGTCTCCTTTTCCTCCTTAGCTAATTTCTTTAGAAAGTCACCTGCATTAGCTCCAAGCACCTCCTCGGTTCTTCCTTTCCGAAGCCTCTGCAGGCCGGTGTGTGGGAGCAGGCCTGGGACGGGTTTGCTTTGGGCCATCCCATAGTGTGTAGGTTCCTGGCATCATGCAAGCAAGACTTCACATCACAAGTCCCCGTGATTTTGAGAGTACGTTTATTACAGCTGGGGACAGTGGAATGAAGGAAGGGCTTAGGATGGGAGAAGCAACAGTAGAGAGCCTAGATGGGGCTGCTTTGGCTTAGAAATATTATAGGAAAGAAATGAGCCCAGTGAGGCTGCTTTTGTTGGCGACAGTGAGAATGGCACCAGTGTTAGACAGAGGGGTCAGACAGGACCTGGGTTCAGCAACCTCAGGACTTGAGTTCTGCCCACTGCTCCCCAGTGCAAGTCTCATGGGGACTCTAGAGTTTAGGAGAAAGAGAGCAGAGATCCAAGGCATGGGTGAGTTCTATGCTGTGGCTCCTTTGTCTTACGGATTTTCTCTCTCTTTTTTTAAAATATATTTTATTGATTTTTTATAGAGAAGAAGTGAGAAGGATAGAGAGTCAGAAACATTGATGAGAGAGACATGCCCCCCACTGGCCTCCTGCATGCCCCCCACTGGGGATGTGCCTGCAACCAGGATACATGCCCTTGACCAGAATCGAACCCGGGACTCCCCAGTCCGCAGGCCGACGCTCTATCCACTGAGCCAAACCGGCTTCGGCTTCTACCTTTTTTTTTTTTGCCAATGGAAATCTTAGGGGATGTTTGGAGGATGGGGTGTTTCAACAGAATATTCATTACCTTTCCAGGTGTATTCTTCAGTTTGTTGATTCATCAAAATGTGCTTATGGAGGAGGCATCGGGATTATTTTCTGATTAGTTTTATTTTCAAATAATGTCATCAAAGAGGGACTGGGACGAAGGCCTGTCTGTCCAGGGCTGTTCTGACCTGTGTAAACCATTTGAACCTAAGTGTCCCTGGTGAGGGAAGATAAAACCTTGTGATCAGTTTGAGCTGTAAATTGCTCAGATTGTTTGCCTTGATTAATTATTTTGTCTCAGTTTCCCTTATTCCACTTGTGAAGGAGTCTCCCTAGCTTTTTACTATTCTGCCTCAGAAATAGCTCTTTAAAAGTCAAATTTGCTTGCTGTTTTCTCATCCTAATCATCCTTTGGTGGCATGTGACACGCCCACCTGGCTGGCCTGCCCATCTTGACTCTGGGGCACATCCCAGGTGATTCTCCATGAGGGTTCAGATGGCTTTTTCTCAGCCTCTTTTGTGGTTCCCCATATTCTCCCCTAACCTTAAATGCTATTATTCTTCATGGTCCCCTTGTACAGGATTTGTTCTTCATATTTTGAGACCTCTCAAATATACTATTTTTGCCTTGCTCTCACTTCTCAATTACATATTTATCTATTTTCAGACCATATTTGCATTAGTATCCTGCAGGCATCTCAAACCAAAATAGTTTGTGCTGAATTCATTGTCTTTCTCACTTCCGCTCCTCCTGGGATTTCTGCGTCTCAGGAAATCATTGGCTTCCTTGTTCTGCTTCACCCTCACCTCCTCCGGTTGTTACCAAGACGAATACTGCACTGCCTCCTTTATCCTTGAACTCTCCCTGGAGTCCGTGCTCTCCCTAGCCCGGTTCATGCCTCAGTGTAGAACCTTCCACGGATTTCCATCCCACCTGGGGAATTCTGGATTCCCACTCTCACGGACCCGTCACCCTCACTGCCACCAGAGAGCTTTCTGAAACACTGCCCAGAACTGTGGGTAAGAGCTTAGCCCTGGAATAAGGCGGCCCTGGCGTGGCTGTGTAACCTCGGGCAAGTCACTGAATGTTAAGTGTTGCCTGTAAGGAGAGTCATCTGCCTGCCATTAGGGTGTGGTGTGAACACTGAGTGAGATAATAGTGCACACGGAGCATTTAGCACATTGTGCCAGCACATTGGGAGCACTGGGTAAACATTGGAAATCCTGCCCTCTTTCCCCAGCCTCCCCTTTTCATCTCTAGCATCACAGTTTGTCCCAGTTCAGTTGTAGCCTCATGACCGGAGGCATTCCCATCACGTATCCCATGCTGCTGTCGCCCAGTCCACCTGCTGCCACTAAATGATCCTCAGCTTTGTCAGGTTCTGGAAAGAAATCTGCCTAAAGCCACTCCGTACCTTCAATGTCATTGTCCTCTCATTTGTGAAGTCCCCTCTGACTTTGCTTCCTGCCACAGTAACAGAAGAGCCGGCTGTCCTTGGAGCTCTTATATCACATATCTTACTGCTTCCAGAATACTTTTCCTTCTAGAACAGGGCGGGCACCTGGCTAATCCCTGATGCCTCATACAGCACCTTGTGTATAAAATGTGTTCCAGTGTGTGTGTGTGTTGAACACAAAGTGTGTGCAGCATTTAGGTTTCTTTTCTGTGTGGTTAAAGTGGTTCTTCCTTGAGCAGATGTATGTCAGGACCTGTGACATGCTGAGGAGGGAGGCATTGTAAAAAGTCCACTCACTTTCTTTGAAATGAGTTTTGTTCACTAAATTTATCTTGTAGTTAGGGAGGAAAAGAAACACGGTGTGCCTTTTTCTAGAATGTCCTCCTCCCTGTCCAGGAAAGGAACACTAAATTATGATTTAGTCCACTTTCAAAGTGAAGGACATGTTGATAATTGACTTTTATGTTTTTCTCTCTTATTTTAGCATAAAAGATATTTTCATAGGCTAAGAAAATTGTGGCAAGGAAGAGGATAGAGCTCACCTATGACTTAGCTTAGTGGGGAGCATTCTGGCCATGTTCCCCATAAATAGAATACCCCCCTCTTCCCACAATGAGAAGGTAAACAAAACAAAAAAAGAAAAAACAGAACAACATGCAAATACACAGAACACTCTCTTCCTGGAACATGTCCCAGCTCTGTTCAGGTTGTTACTCTGCATTTTCTTCAAGGTGCCTTCTGACTCTGCATCCTTTCTAAAGCTTTCTCTGGTTTAAAAGCCATAAATTGCTCACCATTTCTCCCCCCACTCCTGTTCCCCTCCTCAGGACTCAGTACTAAATGGTGTAACAAGCAGAGGTTCCCAAGTCTTAAGGGACACATTCTGGCCGTGCTAATGTCCAATTATGGGGCCTTGGGAAATTTACTTTCTCATAATCTTTCTTCATCTGTGAAGGGGATGATGATAATATGTCTCATAGGTTTGTTAAGGTTAAATGAGGAAAAATATAAACACCTAGCATAGCTTTTTGGCACTAACCAGGGAGGGCTCCATACGGCGTTGTTCTTGGTTCCCATGTAACTTAAAGGGAAACTTCACAATGTCTGGAGCCCTTGGTGTCTTGCAAATGAAGGAGGAGGATGTCCTCAAATTCCTTGCAGCAGGAACCCACTTAGATGGCACCAACCGTGACTTCCAAATGGAACAGAACATCTAAAGATCGGAGTGCTCAGCCTGCCACTGAAGACTGGTCTGCAGCCCCCACTGCCCAGGCTCAACAACCAGAGTGGTCCTAAGCTTTTCTTCCACAAATTCTTAACAGAATGGAAACGAGGTTGATGGAAAATAAACAGTTTCTAAAACACAAAACAAAACAAAAACCCTAGCATTTCATTATTTGTGCTTCTCATTTACCTTGCTTTATAGGCAACTTATTCACCACAATTATCAGAACGTGTACTGAATTAATGAAGTCATGTATAAACACTCCTCTTTCTACAAAGGCTCTCCAAGCTTTGTAGCTATAATGCTTTAAATTGCAATTTTCTAATTTTTAAAAAATTTTAATGACTAAAAGTCCTTATTGAAGTGGAGATACTCTCACTTCTTACTTAATTATGAGTATTTATGTCAGCATCATATAGTGCCCAGGAATTTTGTAATTCATGATTCTAGTCGTTCAGTCTTTAGTGTTGAGCAAATTCTATTGGACATGAATAGAATTAAGTGGAACCTTTGCCTTTGGAAGAGAAATGAACTTTTGACAGGTGAAAATACTGAAATTCTGAAAATACTGAAATGAGAGAAGCAAGGGGGTAAGGTAGGAGCTCATTAAAAAACCAGACACAATGCTAGTGGTTCCTTGGGCCACTTCTGAGCTACTGTTCTCCTTTCATAGATGAGGAAAGGTAAGTAACTTCTCTGGGGTCCTCATTCAATTAAGTAGAAGGGTTAGGGGTCAGATTCACATTTGCCAGACTTCACAGCTGTTTCCCTATAACATTTGACAATCCTGGCAGTTAAGCTCTTTTTATTGGAAAGCTGAGGTTGACTTAAAATAACCCTTTGCCTCCAACTTGTGTATAGCTATTTTCAAAATGAAGGTGGGATCTTGGAGCCTGTTAGTTATGCATGGGCAGCCTGCCTGAGTCATCAGAAGTGGAGATGCTGGCCTTGAGGCAACTATAGGAGGGTTGGGCACTGTGTATGGGGCCAGCTGGAGGCTCCTCTGACTGTGGGTGAAACCCAGAAGAGAGCATGGAAACAATTAAAAACAAGACAGAATAATGTTGTCCTATCTATATATATAAAAGCCTAAGCAACCGTCTGGTAGCTATGATGCAAAATGACCACCAGGGGCAGAAGCTCATCACAGAAGCAGAAACCACAGGCATGGGAACATGGAACAGACTGATGAATCTCAGAAGGAAGGGGGGATGGAGTAGGTGGGAGGGCAGGCAGAGATTAAAGATCTTATATGCATACTAGAGGCCTGGTGCACAGATTTGTGCATAGATGGTGCCTCTCTGCCTGGCCTGCAGGAATCAAACTAAAACTGGCTCTCTGACATCTCTAAGAAGTCCCAGATTGTGAGAGGGTACAGGCCAGGCTGAGGGACCCCACTGATGCACCAATCCGTGCACTGGGCCTCTAGTAAAAGATAATTAAATACTGGCCCTCTGATTTAATAAAAGATAGAACCCCTGAAGAAGGAAGTAGAAGTGACTAGGTAACCATGGAACTTTTTTTTCTTTATTGAAATATTTGCTCATCTGTTTATTTTGCAATTACCTTGTTGCTTATAAGCAGAGATGCACATTTACAGTTTCCATATTAACTTTTCCTTATTAATTTTGCATTCTATAGCAATATGATATTACTTTATCTGACCTACATCAGCCGATGCTTGTTAGTCTGTTGAAAAGCAAGAGAAAGGACATTGAGGCTCGGATGGTTCACCTGATACCTGAGCTCTGCTTCCTAACAGGTAATGTTTACGTTTTATGCTCCGGCAGGAGGATGGACCCTTAAGGACTTTACTTGGTAGTAAAGAAAGTGGGGAGGATGGAGTGCCCTTTGGAAAGTGCTTGGCACAGTAAAGGTTACCTATTTCCTTTATCTCAAGTGTTCCATTGGCTATTTTGATGTAAAATAAATAGGCCTCGGATGTTTTCCTAAAACTAAGATGCTGCTCTTCATCATTTTTAGAAACTCACTAGTTTAGGAAGTGATTTGACTGTTTCTCCTGTGTCCTGTGTCAAAAGGACCCTTGTTTTCCTTTTGCTTGTGCTTCCAGAAGGTAATCTTCACTCTAGAGTGGAATCTGTGTAACTGTCTCCAGGACTTTCATCGCGTTCATTTGATTGTTAGGCTGGGACTAAGAAGGGAGGAATTCCACTTTTCACATTTTTGTATTGCTCAAACCAGTGAGGATGTGTAGATATTTACTTTGCTATTGGAAATACCTGTAAGGATATATTCCTTGAAAGGAGGGATGCTTCATTTTAGTGATGTTCTGATATTCCAGATCTGCACAGTCCCAAGGGTAGCCAGTAGGCACCTGCATTCACTGAGCACTTGAAATGTAACGAGCGTGGTTAAGGGATGTGCCATGAGTGCCAAATGCAGACTAGATTCCTAAGACTTAGTATAAAAAACGGGAAAGTAATTTAATAAATTTTTTACATTGATTTCATGTTGAAATGATTGTATTTTGGATATATTGAGTTAAATAATATATACTATTTAAAGTAACCTCTCCGCTCTCTCCCTCCCTCTCTTCCTCTCTCCCTCCCTAACATGGCTACTAGGAAAGTTAAAATGACACTTGTGGCATCATTTCTATTGGCAAGTGCTATCCAGACCCTAACTCTGAAAAGCTTACACTGTGCCTGAGATGATTTGAGATTACATTGTAGACTATTCACTGTTTTCACTTTATTTTTGCTTACATTTCATAGGACTGACTAGCCAGGCAACCTCGGATTTCCAACTGATGAAGGCTGTAGCAGAAGAAACTCGGCTCAGTCCACAAGGAAGGCAGCAGCGCCTGGCCAGGCTTGCTGATGACATCCAGAGGTACGGAGGCGCCTGCCCAGGACCACGGTGTACCTATCGAAGGCCTCGGTATAGAACTGGCTGATCTGTGGAATGTTTCATTCCCTGGTGAGAATGTCTCATTCCTGTTGTCTCAGAGCGAGGCCCTTGTGAATTGTGTTGTCCTGGGTCACGCTGTAAGAAGTACCACCCACTTCAACTAGACGGCTCTGCTTTCATCCATTTAATACAGTGAGGCTTTGGATAAAAGTTTGAATGAAGAAAAGAGCTGTAACTGGAAAAACAACTCTGCCCTGCCGGCATGGCTCAGTGGTTGAGTGTTGACCTATGAACGGGGAGGTCATATTTCAATTCCCGGTCAGGGCACATACCCAGGTTGTGGACTCGATCCCCAATAGGAAGTAAGCAGAAGGCAGCTCATCAATGACTCTCTCTCTCATCATTGATGTTTCTATCTCTCCCTCCCTCTTCTTTCCTCTCTGAAATCAATAAAACTATATTTTAAAAAACAAAAACAAAATCCTTCCAAACTACCACTCCAGGCCCCCAATATTCAGGGTCAGTGTTCAGATACTCATAGAGTAGGCACAGCACACTAATCATTAAGAAAATTCCTTTGTGTACTTCAAACTTAGGAATACCTTTGTGCCCTTTGGTTCAGCACACCTGATTCTCAGAAGGCAGTCCTACACTCATTTGTGACAATGAGCAGTAATCTCTGATGGGAAAATTGAGCTTCTTCTTGGTTTTCCCTGCTGACTTCCTAAAATGTCACTGTCTAGTATTGGACACTTAAAACGTGGTTAATGCCATATCTTGGAATGGTTGCATTTTGGCTGTATTGGGTTAAAATATATGTGTGCATAAATAATTTTATCTGTTAATTTTTACGTTTTCATTGCAGCTACTGGAAAATTTAAAATGAAATACGTGGCTTGCTTTATATTTCTACTGGGCAACATTGTTGTAGAATGATCTTTCAAAACTATATATCTTTATTGATTTCAGAGAAGAAGGGAGAGAGGGGGAGAGAGATAGAAACATCAACTATGAAAGAGAGTCATTGATCAGCTGCCTCCTTCATGCCCCTCACTGGGAATGGAGCCCACAACTCAGGCATGTGCCCTGACAGGAAATCAAACTATGACCTCCTGGTTCATAGGTAAACGCTCAACCAGCATGCTGTACCAGCTGGGCTGATCTCCCTTCCTCTCTCTAAAAATAAAAGAATAACAACTTTTAAAAAGTTTTAAGAGTTTGTTCAAGGTCACATATCATTAAATGTTAGCACTGGGAGTTAAGCCTGCTCTGTTTCACTCACAGGCCCATTTTGTTAACCAACCTGCTGCACTGGAAGACTTTTCATCCCTGCCGGTCCCAGACGGGCACAGTTGTCCCATAATTCTTTTGAACAGGAGAAAAACTGTTAGTGATTAGAAATAAGTAGGGAATACTAAAACAAACAAACAAAAAATCAGTCTCTGGATAATTCAGGAAGTTATAATTCTGTCTCTAATTATTAAATTCTTTAGAAAATAAGCCCTTGAATGACTTAAGCCTCAAATCTATCAACAGAAACAAGGATGCTCGTTTTGAGCTGGAGACTTGGGGGCTGCGTTTTGGATGCCAGATGTCACTGACTGGCCGGGTTGTGCCTTCTGAAAAAATATTAATGCAAGACCACATAGTAAGTGCAATGATTTTATATTTATTTAACAGTATTTGCCTGAATGGGTGTAAGTTCTATTATATGCCAGAATGACCAAGCGGGCTTGCCCTATTCATTAGGTTTCTCTGTGCCCATGTTCACTCCCTTTGTCCTAAACCTCAAGGTCCACTCTGTTTTCCTTTTCAGTTTCAGGACACTTGCTCGGCTTAGTGGCACCCAGAGGACATGATTTAGATCAGTCAATGTGATGTGGTGTCACATTTAAAGATGCATTTTAAAAAATGGTATTTTAAGTCATTGCAGTTAAAACATACCCACCTCTTATAGGATACTGTTAGTACTCTTAAGTCAGTAAAAAAACAAACAACAACAAAAAAACAGTACCTGAGAAAATTCTACTAACTGGTGAAAGTTCATTTTTATACATTTTCCCCTGATACCAGAGTTGTTTTTATACCAAAGTAAAATGCTGTTCCATTGGCATATACATGAAGAAATTCACACAGAGCACACCCCCAACCATAGCATTTTGGGAAGAAGGCATTCTGAAATGTTAAGAAACCAATCATTGCTTCTTTAGACCTTTAGGCTTTAGTTGAAGAAATGAATGCATTTTATGCAAAATTGTGCATTATCTTTCTACTTTTTCCATGTTCTTCCCCATTTCAAAATTTATTTTATTTTATTTTATTTTATTTTATTTTATTTTATTTTACTGTAAAGGCTCTCTTCTTGCTTTATTTGATATAAACTGACATGTCTAAACTAATGTAACTGAGCAACGAATGGCTTGTGTTGGCAGAATGCAGACTTTTTTCATCATTTCTTTTTGTTAATCTATTCCAAATTACCAACACCTTACTGGAGAATCCGAGGGAAAACTACTTTAAAAACAAAACATAATCTTGTAAAGTACTAAAATGTAGACCCCCATTAGGACTTTGATCAGGAGTCAATAAAGAGAAGCTCATTTTAGTTCCACATATAAAGCAGAATTTAAATATTTAAAATAATTTGTCTCATCATCTCCGTAAGTAAAGTCCTGTTTGTCAGAGCGTTTCTTGCATTTTTTGGCCTGGAAACAGGTCTCCATAGACAGAGCACTAAAACGAAGAGGCTGCCCCCTAGAGATGGTGGGAGATGGCTACACATGGCTGGACCATTGACTTGACAAATTCTGGTTTTCAGAATTGGGTCCCAGGAAATGAGTAAACTAAAGGTTCATGGATACCAGAGTGGGCCTTGGGCATTTGTCCTTGGTCTTCTTCCAGCCCTTACAGGTGGGAGCGTAGGCGAGAGGGCCGTGGTTCTCCTCATACTGTCTGTAATGGGAAGGAATAAACCTTGGCTCCAGACAGAACCATTCATGAGAGGGCTAACCCTTCCCCTCATTCTCAGGCTAAGGTCTCCTCTTGGAGCTGAGTCCCTGCCTCGCCACCTAATGTCAATGCATCGTGAGGATAGCTGGTGGTTGAAAGTCAGAGTGCTTGGTGGAAAGTGCCCTGGCTAAAATGTCAAGACCAGCATTCTGAACCTTTTACTGACACCAACTGCTCTATAACCTATCTCAGCTACAGCTTTGGTGTCTGTAAAACACGGGAATGATAATGCTTCTTAACATTAATGTGCAGATGAATCACTTGGCAACTTAGTAAAATATAGATCCTGATTCAGTGGGTCTGGGGTGGGGCCCAGAACTAGGTGTTTCCAACAAGTTCACAGCAGCTAGCCATGCTGCTGCAAGACAATTTGAGGAGCAAGGGAGTAGATTGCAGTGTGGTTCTCCTAAATTCTAACAGTGGCTTTCATTACCTCTCCTAAATTCTAACAGCTCACCATACAAAGGACACTTCTATTCCAGTTCACCCATGGATATAAGCAGAAGACTAGTGACGAGCGCGACCAGTCTCACGTCCCCCCTCTTCAGTGTAGAGAGCTTTCTTTCCCTGGACACCTGGGAAACCTCCTGAGTGAGCAAGAAGCTTGCATCCTGGCCTCATCTTTGCTCCTAGATGTAGCTACTCCTTGAATACATATATTCTTAACTGCCCTTGTAGAGTTTATTGGTTTTACTATAAGGACCGAGTATCAGTGATCAGTATTTTCTGTTTGACCTACTTAGATGTCTAGAGTAAAGACACCAAATTGGACAGTTTGTTCACCTGAGTCATTCATAGTCAGGGTCAGAGATCCTTACACCTGGAAGGGAACCTAGAGATCTTTGAACCAGACCCCCATTTTGCACACAGTGGAGTCCTGTGAAGTAAAGGAACTTGTCTAAGGCTCTGCAGCCACGAGTGGCCTACCTGGGGTGATGCTCAGATGCCTCCACTCCCAGGAAGCACTTTAGGTTCTGTTTACACCTGCAGAGTTGATATTAGTCTTTCAAGTCTGAATATCAAACTGTACTAAATAGTTCTCTTAAGACAATGTGGACTGTCTTCACACTCTTTATTTATTTATTTTCTGAATAAAATGTTCAGCCCTGTCATGATCATTATTTTTCCTAGTGTCAACCTGTGTCTGCTGCTGATTGGTCCAAGGATATTCGAAGCTGCAAGATTTTAAGTGCACAGTCTCTGAATAAATGGCTGATTATATGTAGCAGCAGAGCTGAAAGCATGATCGAGCACTTTCTGAGCTGCTTGAGAAGAGTTGGAAGTTCCATTGGGTTTAATGTGGACTATCCCAAAATGTGAGCATGCCCTGTCAGTCACCCCAACCTTTCTTATATGTGTTTAGTTTGGTTAGAATCTAGGAAATAAGAGCTGATTTAGCTACAAAAGCTTCCTTATCTCAGCAAAGTTTCCTAATAGAAAGTGCCAAGAAGATAGTTTTAAGTAAATGGATTTTTACAATGATTAAATTTTCATACAGTTTAAATATACTTCATGTTGGTCTTTGTAAAACTTAATATTTTCAGTTTTTTTAAGGCAATAGTCTCATTACCTCAAAGTCTTTCAGTAGTAATTTGAGGATAAACCCATATATTGCCTTCTCAACTTTTTTATTTAATTTTTTCATATTAGTTATTTATAAAACTTAACAGCAAATGGAATAGTACAAAAAATGAAGGTTGCATTTCCTGATATATTTGGTAAATTTGATGCTTTACAATTGCATGTAAAAATAGATCTGAAATAAGTTTTTCTGATGCTGTTACTTTAGTATAAAATGAGTCATTTACATAGTTTTCTGATAAAGCCAAGGCCATTAATTTAGTTTTTCAACATTTATTGAGTATCTACTCTATGTTAGATAATGCCAATTTGGGGGGATGAGAAGATAAATTAGTTGCTTTCAATTTAGTAAGGGAGCCAGACATACCCAAGCACACTGCAAACTGAACATTTTTGTGATTTTTAAAAAATCATAAAGTTGGTTATGTCTCATTTTATTGAGCTTGATATGCTTAGCAAGGAGCTTTTTCTCTCCTTAGTAAGAATACTGCTTCCCTTGTGATGGTGGAGATGCAGAAGTCCTCAGTGGGATGAGAAATTATTCTTTAAATACATAGTTGCTAATTAATTACATCATCATTGTTGAAAACCACAGATCTTCCCAAAGTTTCATTTTACACCACAGTTTAGAATTCTCCTCTGACCAAATCTGTTAACAGATTACCTGGTTTGAGTTTCATCTGCTCTATTTTCTCTTAAACCATGAGCTAATTAATAAGGTAGGGAAAGACTAATGGAAGACGCCATAGTCAGCAGACCTTGGGCCGGCACCTATCTCACATCAGTTCCATGAGCAAGCCGGTGCTCATGCTCTGTCCCTGGACCGTTTTATTTGAAAGCCCGTATTTTGTTCTATCTTTCCCTGTTCCCCCAGTGAAGTATCCATTTACCCATGAGACTTATATGTATAGTGTCTCCCACCTGAAACATTTGCCAGATGACTTTGGAAGGAATGGACTGTAAGACAGAGGTCTTTGCATTCAAGAGATTGAGCTGGAAAAGTCAGAAGCATTTAGTTGTTTTAACAGAGTTGTAAACCTTCCAACAGCTCATTGGAGTCAGCAAGCAGGAGGCAGTGGTCATGCCCCCTGCTGGTCAAGTTTTAAAAGGTCACAGGGCATTGGGGCAGCCCAGTCTTATACACTCAAAGGAGGCTGATTGTACATAAAGAAAGTGGATTTGGAAATTCCTCCGTATGGGAATTATTTCTGTAGCCTCTGGCCTCTAAGCACAGAACAGATCATTGATAAGTACCTGCTGACTAATTAAGGCTTCAAATAAGCTGTCACGGAGTGGGGGGGTCTTTTAGTCTGGATCATACAGTTTCAAGATAAGCTGAATATTTTGGTCTCATTAACCTGATGATTTTGAAACAGTCATTTTAAAATTCTTATGGCGATTTGGTATTAAAGAAATCTTACTCCTAGTTTAACTTGAATCCTGTTTAAAACACTTGTTATTGAGACTTATGCTTTCCAAAGTTCATTTTCAATCTCCTTTTGAGCAACAGAAGTACTAATTGTAGGGATACCAGGCCATTCAGAAAATTTTATTCCCCCTCAAACTACTTTCAAGATAGTAAAAATGGTTATTAGGTAATTCTGGCATATCTTGGCATGTGAGAAACGATTTTAGACTCAAAGGTTGTCACTTTTCTCTAATGATTTTTTTCTCAAATTTCTAGTCTGTTATAAAAATCCACTAGTATTATTTTAACTCTATATGATTATGTGCTACTACAAAGGGGATTTTATATCTTCAAAATTAATCTTTTTACACAGCATAAAAGTACAGGAAAATCCAGCTGCATTTTTTGGTGCGATACAGAAACACATTGATCCTGACGTTCAGTTGGTAAGTACAGTCATTTTTGTGTTTTCGTGTATAATTTTTGTTTTTTATTGGAGATAACAGTCTTGAAAGAATCTGAACATGATCTCCTGTGATGTTTACAAATTGCTGTGCATTTCCCCAAGCATCCAAGAAAGTATTAATCTTGGCATTTTAATCAACAGTTTATTTTTCTTTCCTATTTCTAATATTAATTTGAAAATATTTGTTGTTACCCCTATATCAGCCTCTTGGGTGTCTACATATTTTTCTAGTTCTTGGGGGGTCATCTTTCACTTGAGATTTAAGATAAATTGATTGCCATCTTATCCCATAAATGTTGGGGTGCCCGTGTTCTTTCCAGTGTTTCAGGGATTCTTGGAGGATGAGGGTTTTCCATGTCACCTATGGTCCCATGTTCCTGCTTCCCCTGAATTCTTGCCTTCCTGTGTGTGTTTTCATCTTTTGTGAGTGCCATTTACTCCTGCATTGCATCAGCCTGTGAGGTTTCCACAATTGCCTCATTTCCCAAAGTAGTCGTGTGTGTGTGTGTGTAGTGTGGGACTGACCTTGCATAGAGTTTGGAGCCAAGGTTTAATGACATCACACTCGAACATTGCAGACAAGTTAACATTGACATCCCTGTTCTTACAAAACCTCAACCATCTCTGTTTCTTGGAAGTGTGTGCTCTTCTCCGAGGCAGAGAGCTCGCACTACACTGCAGTGCCTTTCCTGTCCCATCCCCTCCTCTTGCCTCCTGGCTCATTCTTCCCAGCTCCCTGCATTTTTGCTTATATCTCATGCAGAGCAATTCAGCTCTTTTAGTCTGACACAGAATAAATGCTCCGTAAGGATGCTGTATTAAACAAAGGGAGTTCTCACCCTCAGGGCAAGTACTTTTTTTTTACCCGGGCTGGTGTGGCTCAGGGTGGTGGGTTCCATTCCAGGTTAAGGCACATACCAGGTTGTGGGTTTGAACCCTGGTCAGAGTTCATATGGAAGGCAACTGGTCAATATTTCTCATCTCTCTCTCTCTCTTTTTCTCTGTCTAAAATCAATAAAAAATAAAATAGAACATATATGAAAGTTGCTAGTACAAAACACTCCCATATACCATTCACCCATATTCCCCAATTGTTGACATTTTATCATATTTGCTTTATCATTATCTATCTACCATCTATCATCTATCTATCTATCTATCTATCTATCTATCTATCACCTATCTATCTCTGTTTTCTAAAAATCATTTAAGAGGAAGTTACAGATATGATATTCCATTCGCCTTGAATACTTCAGTGCATATTCCAAACAAGGTCTCTCCCTGCAGAACCATAGGACAACCATCAGAATCAAGAAACAGTATGACAGACTCCATGAACATTTTTCTATTTGTATGTCCTGTCTAGTAAAGTGATCTAATATGTTGTACTTTGTTATGCTGTCTCTATAGTTTCATGTGTAATCAGGAACAGTTCCATAGTTTTTTCTTTGCCTTTGATGGCCTTTTAATTTTTTAAAATAAATCTTTATTGTTCATATTATTACAATTGTTCCTCTTTTTTTCCCCCATAGCTCCCCTCCACCAGGCTCCCACTCCACCCTCTGCCTTTACCTCCCCCTCATTGTCTTCATCCATAGATATATGATTTTTATCCAGTCTCTCCCTGCACGCCCCCTCTCCTTTTCCCCCTGAGAATTATCAGCCCACTCCCTCTCTATGCCCCTGATTCTATTATATTCACCAGTTTATTCTGTTCATCAGATTCTCAATTCACTTGATTTTTAGATTCACTTGTTGATAGGTATGTATTGGTTATTCATAATTTTTATTTTTACCCTTTCCTTCTTCTTCCTCTTCTTAAAGAATACCTTTCAGCATTTCATATAATATTGGTTTGGTGTTGGTGAACTCCTTTAACTTTTTCTTACCTGTGAAGCTCTTTATTTGCCCTTCAATTCTGAATGATAGCTTTGCTGGGTAGAGTAATCTTGGTTGTAGGTTCTTGCTATTCATCACTTTAAATATTTCTTGCCACTCCCATTTGGCCTGCATAGCTTCTGTTGAGAAATTAGCTGATAATTGCATGGGTGCTCCCTTGTAGGTAATGAACTGTTTTTCTCTTGCTTCTTTCTTTTTTTTTTCATTTTTTATTTTTATTTTATTTTATTTTTATATATTTTTTATTGTGTTATATGTATACATATCTCCCCATTGCCCCTCCCTCTCCCTCCCAGGCATACCCCAACCCCCCAGTGTCTTTGTTCTGTCTGTCTACTCCATCGCCAATTTTGCCATTCTCTTGCTTCTTTCAATATTCTCTCTTTGTCTTTTGCTCTTGGTATTTTAATTATAATGTGTCTTGGTGTAGCCCTCTTTGGATTCCTTTTGTTTGGGGTTCTGTGTGCTTCCTGGACTTGTAAGTCTATTTCTTTCACCAGGTGGGGGAAGTTTTCAGTCATTATTTCTTCAAATAGGTTTTTAGGATCTTGCTCTCTCTCTTCTTCTGGCACCCCCATAATTCTGATATTGGTATTCTTAAAGTTGTCCCAGAGGCTCCTTATACTATCTTCACATTTTTGGATTCTGTTTTCTTTTTGCTTTTCCAGTTGAGTGTTTTCTGCTTCTTTGTATTTCAAATCTTTGACTTGATTCTTGCATTCCTCTAGTCTGCTGTTAGGTCTCTGTATAATAGTTTTTATTTCAGTTGGTGTATGTTTAATTTCTAGTTGGTCCTTTTTCATCTCCTCTTGGGTCTCACTAAATTTATCCATCTTTTCTAGGAAGTTCTTTTAGTTAACGTGGTTTTGAACTCTATATCCAGTCATTTGTTTTCCTTCATTTCTTTCGTTTGTGATCTGTTCCTTTGTCTCTGCATTTTTGCTGCTTCCCTGAATTGGTAGAGTAGCTTTGTGTGCTAGGTGTCCTATATGACACAGTAGTTCTGCCTCCCTAATTACTTGAGGTAGACACTCTTCGTGCACTCCTTTGTGGACTGTGTGTACAGTCCTGTTGTAGTTAAGTCTTGATTGTTGTTAGTGTCACTGGGGGGAATTGACCTCCAAGCCAATTGGTTGTGAGGATCAGCTGTGTCTGTGCTAGGAGAACTTCTGTGCTGGACTCAGCCTTAAGACTTGAAAGATTGCAACAGCCTCTGGCTAGGCTTGGATGTGGCAGAGTCTCAGGGCTGAGACAGCCTTGGCTTCCTGTCAGCCCTGCCCTACATGGTGGATCCTGGGTCTCAGTGCCCCTCGTTAATTGCTGCAGCCCTCTTTGTGCACACGTGCACCACCAGACCTTTGCTTTTCCAGCTCCCCTGAGTTTCTGTGTGCTCTGGGAACCTGCATGAGTCTGGGTCTCACCTGAAACTGGGGTTCAGTGCAGCCGAACCTGGATTTCAGTGAAGTTGGGAGGTTCTTTTTTCCTCCTGCTAGAGAAAGCCTGGAGCACAATCAGCAGTCAGTGCTCTTTGCAGGTACCTCCAGACCTCTGCCTTTCGAGGCTCCCCTAAGTTTCTTTGCACTCCTCCCTTTTTATGACAGTCCAGATTCCTCCCGTATGAGTCTGACCTGGTACTGGGTTCAGGGCAGTGAGAAGTGAGGTTCAGTGCAGTCAGTAGTTTCCATCTCCCTCCTGCTAGACTCAACCTGTGGGTCGTGAACAGCTGGCAGGGTCTCCTAAGACCATCAGAAAACACAGATATTTACATTAAGATTCATAACAGTAGCAAATTACAGTTATGAAGTAGCGACAAAAATAATTTTATGGTTGGGGATCACCACAACATAAAGAACTATATTAAAGGGTTGCAGCATTAGGAAGGTTGAGAACCACTGTGCTAGAGGAAGCCAGCCAGATCCTCCACCGTATATGTCTCCATACCTCAGCTTTTTACAGCTCCTCTGAGTCTTTGTGAGCTCCTCTCCTTACTTCTTGTTGTAGAATTTTCACTCAGCCAGCTTTCCTGCGGTTCTGGATAGTATTCATTCTTTTAGTTGTAGTTTTGAAATTGTTGTGTGAGGCAGCAGTTTAGGTGTTCACCTATGCCGCCATCTTGGTTTCCCTTGGACTTTTAATTTTTAAGAGTATAGACCAGTATTTTGTATAATGCTCCTCAATTTGGGGTCATCCAATGTTTTCTTGGGATTAAATTCAGGTTATGTACACTTTGGGCGAAAATATGAATCCGTGTTCTCACTGCGTCCTATAGGGTACCCTATTGATTAAGGTGGTACTGGTCAAGTTATTCTTTTTCTCTTTATAATTAGTGTGTTTTTTTGATAGGGAGATACGTTGAGACTCTGTAAATACCTATTCCTCACCAAACTTTTACCCACTAGTTTTAGAATCCATTAGTAATTCTTGTTTGAATCCATTATTACTTTGATGGTTGCCAAATGGTGGCTTTCTAATTCTATACTTGCTTCTACATTTATTAGGTGCCATTATATTATTTATAAAAGCTTCCTTTTCTCTCCAATTCTTTGTTCATCTATTTATATCAGTATGGATTTCTATTTTACTTACTACCTTACAGTTCACTACTATTATTTATTTTTATGCCCAAATTGTCCCTGTTTTTTTCCAGTGAGAGTCCCATTTAAGCTGGCTTCTGTGTCTTGTTGACATATCCCCATCATTATTGGAACACATCCTTACTGTCTGGCACTAGGAGATATGCCAGCCTAATTTTAAAGTTTTGCTGCCCAGCTCTGGAATCAGAAATTTCTCTAATGAGCCCTGATTCCTCTGGTAGAGAACAGTATTTGGAAACCAAGGTCTGGGCATTGGATGTGCTCATTTGCTACTGTGCTGTCCCAGGCTACTGTGCTGTCCCAGGCTCTCTCAATGGGCAAAGCTGGGGCAAATATGTGTGAGCATGTGCCTGCATGTACATACAGATATATTATGCATAACTACCTCTATGTTATTACTATATGTACCTATGTATATATTAAAAACATGTTCACACCTCCAGTTATGTTTTAGTACCACAGGAAAGCATTCTCCTTTTCCAAATTTGTAACCTTCCTCATCTGCTATTGGCTGCTATAATTTTTTAAATGTATGCTTGCTTCTCCATGCCTGGAGTGTAACCAATCTCACTTGGCTCCCACCTTCTTTGACCCTGGTCCTATTGGGCCACTGCCTTGCTTCTACCATCTTCCTTGCATGGTCCCAAACTCATTGGATCGAAGGAAGGAAGATTCCTAAGATAATTTTGCTGACAATGTAAGAATACCTTTTCCTACTTTCTATAATTAAATAACTTTAGCACTGGGCATTATGATTTTGAACAGATCTATAGGTGAAAAAGTAACTTTGTTTTCTTTTGCTTATTACAATAGTACCTCTCTTTTCTATAGTTTAGGAGGGTTTTGAAGGTAGAGAATTAGAAGGTAGAAAGGAGGTGGAGGTATTCCAGGGGTCATCCTTCTCTGAGGGAAATACCTAATAATAGGGCAGGGGCAGAGCTGGGTGGACTTAAAATATATCAGGGGACCCAGGGTTTCTTTCTCCTTATTTTCTCTCTTCCCATATCCCTACTTTCAAGTACCAGGAACTAAAACATATGTTGTTTTTGTTTCCTTTATTTTGGTTGTTCAGTACCTAATGGGAAAAAGACTACAGTATAAGCCAATTCTCTGTGGGTGAAGTTGAGAGGCAGAGGGGCTGAGACAGGAGAGCCACAGAGGATCATGCAGAGATGGGGCAGGTGACTAGAGGAAGAGCTCAGTTAGAAGGGAACCCAAGTATGTGACAGAGTGAAATCAGTAGAGAAGTGAAGGGGATGGGAAGGATTGGCTGAGGGAGATGGTAAGATGGAGTTGGGCTTGGTGGAGTGGATGGCTAATGAGAAGGCATTTCAAATGGCCTTGATTAATTATCAAAGTTTAAAGACCTGTAGACATGCTCACATTTGCTTCTTGAAAACTTAAGGGCAAAAGACGTTTGAAGAAACCATGTATTCATTTTTCTTTAAAACGCAATTTCTAAGCATAAATAAATTGAGTCTTTTTTTTTTTTCTTTGCTTTTAGGTCATGTGTATTCTGCCTTCCACTCAACAGAACTATTATGAATCCATTAAAAAATATCTGAGCTCTGACTGCCCAGTGCCAAGCCAATGTGTGCTTGTTCGGACCTTGAGTAAGCAGGGGATGATGATGAGTATTGCCACCAAGATTGCCATGCAGATGACCTGTAAACTCGGAGGCGAGCTGTGGGCTGTTGAGATCCCTGTGAGGAATCTGTCACTCTTGTCCTTTTAGTAATTAGTCAATTGATCAATTCATTTTTAAAAAATATATTTTTAAAATTGATTTTAGAGAGGAAGAGAGAGGGGGGGAGAGAGAGAAACATCAACGATGAAAAAGAATCATGGATTGGATGCCTCCTGCACACCCCACACTGGAGATCAAGCCTGCAACCTGGGCATGTAACCTGACTGGGAATTGAACTGTGACTTCCTGGTTCATAGGTTGACACTCAACCACTGAGCCACCCTGGCCAGGCTGATTAACTCATTTAAAAAATGAAATCAAAGTAGGAGATATTTTTATAGGACCCCAGAGGTTATTTGTTTTGCTTGTTGAGCTCTGCTCTGGATTTGGCTTACACAAGCCACTGTGAAGGTGTGGACAGGTGAAGCGTAGCCCTATTCTCAAGGAGCTTCAGTGAAGCTGATAACAGAATAGTTCATGCGAGAGAGTCTAGTTTGGCATAGTCTTGGAAGGACTTGCTTTAGAGCTGCTGGCAGCTATTTAAAATCTGTGTTCCATGGCCTTTGCCTTTATCTGCTTCTACCAGGTGCTAACTCTCAGAGTAGTCTTGCATCCTGGTTGGGCCTCCCCAAACCTTGGAGAGTTGGCAGAGCCTATCATCTGAATCTCCAAACTGTGTGGGGAACTGAGAAAATCCTCTTCTCTTTTCTGAACTGTGGCCACTGTGGGAGGAAAATGCGGGAATGAGAAGTGAGGGAATGTAGCCCATTCTCTATGCTTCTATAAGCAGGGTGACCCCAGCTGCATAGCCAGGTGAGGAGTCCTTAGAATATGAAGAAAGGGAGCTGGAATTCCTCTTCAGATTCCTTCAGCCCTGAAGCAAGGGATAAATGGACTGAGTACTTTCCCAGAATCCTTTGAACCACTAATGACTCCTGACCATCTCCACAAAGGATGGTTGCTATTTTGGACTTTAGTGAGTCTCTTAAAGCAAAGTATGTACCATATTCTTCCCTTCCTCTTAAAGTCTCTTTGGTTTCTGGTTTAATAATCTGCTTCACCTAGACCTTAATCTTCCTGGCACATAGCTTAACTTGAATAATTAAATAATGGGGGGTAATTTTTAAAATTTTCATATTAAGTTATTGTTTGAGGAAATAATACCTCATCCCATTAAAATCATGAAAAATTTAATTTTACAGTTAAAGTCCCTGATGGTAGTTGGTATCGATGTCTGTAAAGATGCATTCAACAAGGGAATGGTGGTGGTTGGATTTGTGGCCAGTATTAACCTCAGAATCACCAGGTACTTTTACAATGACTCTAACATATTCTTCCACTATCTATACTTTTAACTAAAGAATATGCAGCAAGGAATAGTTTGTATTCTTTATTTACTAGTATTTTTAAAATGTGAATATTTAAGGTCACAAATTATACTGACATATGTAAATGACTGATAATATTGGGGCAATAAATTGTCACATTAAATAACTATTTTTACACATACATTAGACAATTGCTCACATGCTAGTTATATTCCCAAAAGGATGCCATGTAAAAACTCTTGTGCATTTATTTTCTGAACATCTGCACTGTATTAGGCATTGTACTAGGAACTTTATATACATTATGTCAAGCAGTTGAGAGTCAGATTGCCTGGATTCGTGCTTGTTATTATATTATTATTAATGCTCACAGACACTTGATATGGTAGCTGTTCACACAACTATTAAAAACAAAAGACAGGGGCAAAAAACATAGGCAGGATTAGGGATAACACATTAAACATGAGCTCATATCTCTTATTAAATTGTAGTTCTTAAAATTGTTTCCGTGTTTGTAACTAAACATTTTTTTGAGTCAGTAGTAGCTGTTGGCAAATTCCTTCTTCCTAGACTTAAGCTGTTTGATTTACTCCACTAAGTTTGTGGTTGTGTATCTATTTGGGATTGTGGAAAATAGGAAAAATAGCAGCATACCTCCAACTTCATTCCAGGCTGAAAGAGATCTTGTTACATGTATCACTTCCCTAATCAAGAAACTAAAGGATGATAAATTTATACAATTGCATTATTATTGTGGCCTATATTTGGAGAACTATAATAATGCTGATGGTATACTTAGTATTGTCATGACCTTCATTTTCTAAGTGCTTCAAATTAATTGATGACTTCAGCAAGAAAACTTGCTTCTGAAATATAAATAAGTTAATCATGTTAAGTTTTTTAAGTCCAAAAGGCTCACTATTAGAAACGGGAGCTTATGCTTGAGAAATCTTTGACTATTTTGAAAATAGAATTTTTTTGCTATTATTATATAAATTCCTTTATAATAACCTTGAGGCCTCTATTAGTGCTTCTTATGTGGCCAGCGCTAAGCACTTTATGTATATTATCTAATTTAATGTTTACAGTAAACCTGTGAGATAGTAACTATCATACCAGCTTGTAAATGTCCTTGTTACAGGTGAGGAAACTAAGCTTAGGTTCGCATAGCAGAGTCATGTAGTTGATGAGTATACAGCCAGGATTTGAACCCAGATGTGTCTGATGTCAGCACAATACTTTAGTTTCTCCTTTCAATAAATTTCATTTTGGGGGAAGGGTGATATTTTAATATAATTGTGATCATATAGAATATATAAAATTATGAACAACATTGATTTTTACTTGTAATGTTTATTTCTTAATTTAACCCTAATGCACATGTATAGTAGCAGTTTTTGAACTTTACTTTTGTTCTTTGCTTACTTTAGATGGTTTTCCCGCTGTATCCTTCAGAGAACAACCACTGAGATTGCAGACTGCTTAAAAGTTTTCATGATCGGTACTAAAACCATAGCAGTGCGGGTGGGCTCCAAGACCCAAGGTCCATGTGCTGATAGTAGAGCAGATAGGAGGAAGCAAACTCCCCAAGCCTACTTGAGTCAGTGGGCAGCCAGTTGAAGATCCCCAGAGCTGTGTCCTGACTCTGATAATCAGACTGGAATTCATTGTCGTTGGCGTGTGAGAAACAGAAAGCCAGGAGGAGGGAGAGTTTGTAGCTGCTGGTGACTCTGGCAAGTAGCTTGAAGGCCAAAAGAAACCTACCCCAGAGGAATGAGGATTACAACAGAGCAGTGTTAGGTGTAGAAATAGGAGAGAAGCTTGGGGATATTTGCAGGCCATATGGCACAGCAGGAGAAGATGGGGAAGACAGCAGGTGAGGAAGGGTGCCCTCTTTACAGTGTGACTTGGTAAAAAGGGACCTAGAGTTCCCACCCTCCACCAGCCCAGGCCTGGATCTGGCGTTGTCATTCCTGAATGGTGTGCTTGTGCACCTCATTTCCTTCTCGAGCTGGGTTTTCCCATCTGTAAACTTGAGGGGGGGAGGGGTTTTGAAGAGGTTTTTTTTTTTCCCTACTAAGAAAGTGAATTTGGTGATGGGTGGTAATAGACTTACATATATGATCATCTTCTATCAACTTAAAATGAATTTCCTGGATGATAAACTTACATAATTTATACACAAAAAGAATCACTGCAGCTTTATTATATTATTACCTTCTTCTCACTTCAAAATCTGGTCTTTTTTTTAGTGGTTATGAAAAGTTTCTGTTGGGTGGGAGTTACTGTCTGGTCTTTGGATGATTTCTAGTTAGAGTGGGTGGAAATGTTTATAAAATTTATTGTCAGTGAGACCTGGAATCTAATTGGGTGAGTCACTGTGGAGATGTTTCCAGAGGAACAGCCAAGGTCTTTCCTTATATATTCATATCCATACTCATTAAAGAAGAAAATGAACTAAATTTATCCAGTCTGTATTTATTGAGAGGACTTAAACACTTAAAAAAACTAAATTAGTGTTAATTTGGTTCATGTAAATAGAATTTGTATGTCTATTGCATGAATTAAGTTTTAATTTATTGCTTAAATGTTACAATTTTACTGCTGCAATATGCTAAGCTTAAGAATCTATTTTGCCATAGAAATCTTTATGATTCCTCAAATAGCAAAGAGGCAGGAATGTTTTCCTAAAGTTATTTGTTTTTATGCTATTGCAAATACAATCCAAGTTAGTTTTTACCATATTTCACAATGGTCTGAAACAGCAAACTTATTTAAACATTGAAAGAAAATTTTAAATATTTTTTTATTGATTTCATAGAGGAAGGGAGAGGGAGAAAAAGATAGAAACATCAATGATGAGAAAGAATCATTGATCGGCTGCCTCCTGCACAACCCCCACTGGGAATCAACCTACAATCCGGGCATGTGCCCTTTATCAGAATCAAACCCTGGAGCATTCAGTCTGCAGGCTGATGCCCTATTCACTGAGCCAAACTAGCTAGGGCTAACCATTGAAATTTAATGGGAATTGTATTCTTTGTTGGCATTGCACGAGTCATTGTTTTCTTACATCAAATTCTACAGGAGCACTCAACAAATGGTACGAGTACAATCACAGTTTGCCTGCACGGATTATTGTGTACCGTGATGGCGTAGGAAATGGTCAGCTCCAAACACTTCTTGAATATGAAGTTCCACAGCTGCTGAGCAGTGTGACAGAAGCAAGTTCAAATACTAGGTATTCAGTTAATTGTTCTTTTTTCCAACTCCTGAGTATAGCACATTTGTTGTCGTTGCTAGGGTTACTGTATGTCAGCAAATCCTTTTTATGCAGTTAAGTTTTGCTCTGTTTCTGCATCTGGATGGATTGATTTCCCCTAGATGGGAGGTAATCGGGATGGTCTTACGTAAATAGCCTGGGAAGCATGAGCTTTGGGCACCTAGGGGACACCCTCCAGACCCTGACACTGAGATGCAGCAGAAAGCCCTAGGGGCTGCTGGCAGGTGAAAATGCTCAGACATGTACCATGAAGGAAAATACAAAGTATGGCTTCAGCTCAAGGCCCAAATTCACACACAGGGTTGCCCCTCTGAAGTGCCGGCATTAGTGTGTGTCCAAGGTCTACGGCAGGTAAAGGAGTGAGTGCTGTGAAAACTGAGCTGCATATGGAAATGAGTCACCTTAAACACCAGGCACCTTGCTCCACTGCCACGTGTCTAGCTTCCATGTTTCAGTACAACATTCATTATGTCAAGTGCAAGAAAAATATTAGAATTGGAAAGTGGGGGAGGATGATAACCTGAAAATATTCAGAAAGCATCTTCCAAGTAGTGGGCATCTGTAGGGTTATACCACCATCGCCTCCATCAACCAGTGGTGCAGCCAAGAGCCACAAAGGAGCTGTCTTAACCTCATCGGTGACTGTTAGGAGGGAGGCATAATGGTTTGAGGGCAAGATCATCTTCAGCTGCATCCAAATTGTCAAAGCCCAAATTTCTCTCGTCACTGATGGCAGGTGAATGTGTCTATTCAGAATCATAAGTGTGCAGTTCAGGGATTGTTGGGAGTGCTAAGGAGTTAGTTATCTAGCACTAGGACATCAATGTTTAAGTCTCAACATTGGAAACAATAATATGTACTTTAAATAATTAAATGCTTAAGGTGAAATTTCACGGTTAACTTTGTATCCCAAAGGTCCCTTCCATGATGGCCAATACTTGGGTTTGGCCTTAGCTTCCCCAAATGCTGCCTTTAACACTTGGTCATTCAGCATTTGGCCCAAATGTGTATTTATTTGGTTCACCCATCCATCCTTTCAAGAGTGTGTTTTGCATGGTTCAAAGCAATGATTTGAAAAGTGGTTCTTCTTTTTCTATTCAGAAATAGAGGCAGACTGAAGGTGAAAATAGAGGGACTAAAGGAAAAGCATCTTGTCTCCACAGATAATCCTGGAAAATCATTTTTTAGAAGTGCTAATTTAGTTCGTTGTCCTATTAACCATTCCTCCCCTTAAATGATATAAACTAGCTAAGTGATTGGACCTCCCACACTTCTGGCAGCAAATGAGGACAATACCTAATTTAAAAAATTGTATGCATCTCTGGGGGAAGAGAGAATGAGGGTGATTTTTATTTTCTTTGTTATTGCAGTGCTTTTCTAATGAGTTTATTAATTCATTTATTCCAACAAAACTTATGTCAGTTTGTCTTTTTTAAAAAATCAGAAAATAGAAAGCGGCATGGCTTGCTTTTAGTACTCTGTCTTACTTTCTTGTCTCTCTGGCTCCAAGCTCCAAGCTGTCGGTGATTGTGGTCAGGAAACGGTGCATGCCGCGGTTCTTCATGGAGCAGAACCGCACCTTACAGAACCCACCGCTTGGCACTGTGGTGGATTCAGAGGCCACCCGTCCTGAGTGGTAAGTGCTGTCAGAAAACTGATGTTCAATGAAACATTCACTGTGTATTGTTCAGGTTTGGCCCCATTTTGTTTGCCTTTGTTCTCACATTCATTCCATTTCTCAGGTATGACTTTTACTTGGTCAGCCAAGCCGCCTGTCGGGGAACTGTTAATCCCACCTACTATAACGTCATCTACGATGACAACGGCTTGAAGCCCGACCACATGCAGAGACTTACATTCAAATTGTGCCACCTCTACTATAACTGGCCGGTGAGTGATAGCCATTTACTGACACTCGAGTACTGATTCAAGGTTCCCACCCAGGAATTCTTCCCCAGTTTACCTTTGTATCTCTACACCTCGCGTGATGTCTGACTTTTCACAAAGAAAAAGTGAATGAATGAATGAATGAATGAAGGACTCCTTGAGTCCACAATGGGAGAAACACAGTCTGTCTTGGAAATGAAATGGTAATAACTATTAATCCATTCATATTAATAATTCCCAGAGGACTTTATTGTATGCACTCATTATCTTTTGCAAGCCTGAGAGGAAAAGAGGATATTGTTATTTCCATGTTATGGTTGTTGACTTTGAGGCCAGCTTAGAGGTCTGGTGGGAAAGTGATGAGCCTGGCCCTGTGCTGTGAGCCTGTGCATGCAGCCGAGATCGGCTCTCAGAGTCCAAAGCCAAGATTCGTCCTGAGCCCCTTGGAACATTAAGTTGAAGGAAACATATATTAGCCGTAAGTGTGGTAGCTCCCAGCACCCAGCACCATGAAGCCAGACTGGCCTCTGCACCATTCTGCCCAGTGAGCATAAGGTCCAGTGAGCCGATGCCCTTTGTTGGTTAGGGCTACTTACTGTTCATTCACAAACATATCCTATTGTGTATGTAACTAGTAGATGAAGAATCTCAGGGGAAAATTGCTTTGAAGAACAAGTTATCCTCTTATTTACCACCCATACTTTTTCCTTTCAGGGGTTAGTCAGTATCCCAGCACCATGCCAGTACGCTCACAAGCTGACTTTCCTTGTGGCACAGAGCATCCACAAAGAACCAAGTCTGGAGCTGGCCAATTCCCTCTTCTACCTGTGATGATATGAACCATTGGCATTGTCGGATGAAGAATCCCCAGGAGTAGTCGGTATACTCTTTACAAATCTGCCATGAACGCGAAGCTGTGACTGAGGAAAGGAGATTAAGCCAGCTTTAACTTCTGGAGAAAACAAAACAATTTCATCTGAAATGGTTCCGAAGGCATGTATGTTGTTTTATTTGAAAGCTGTATGCTTGGAGTAGATTCTCATTGTGGTATATGATATTAAAATGTACCATCACCTGTTAGTAAGTCCACAAAGCTGAATACCTTCTAAGAAAATAAGTGTTTGCATGATGTTTTGATGGTTAGGTAAACTGGGTCTAATTCCCACCACAAATATTTCAAAAGTTTTCTTAAGCAATGCTATAGAGAATTTTTTAAAGTGGTGTAAGTAGTTATTAGGAAATAAAGAAAATTTAGAGTATCACAGATTGTGTTTATTGTTATTTGAATTTCAGTTGAAGTTACATGTGAACCTTGTTATTTGAGTATTTTCAGCAAAGATTCTTACCTGCTAGACCTCATCACCATCACTCCTTGAGTTCTATTTCTAAAACTAAGCATATCACTTGCTCTCTTTATGGTACTTTATTTCACTTCAAACAATTACTCTCATTGAAGACCTTGCTTCCTACTGCGCTGAGAAAACACTGCATCGGAGAGGACTTGCACAGGCTTCCATTCCATCCATCTAAGGGTTTCTGTGTGCATACAACCCCCCCTCCATCTTATCATAAGTAAACATGTCTCTGCTCTATGGACACTCTCACCTGTGTGCTCATTCCCACTCCCTCTGGCTGTAAAGGACGCTGGTCTAGTACTTGTTCCCTCCCTCTGCTGCATCATCAGTCTTCCCCTCAAATTGATCAGTCCTATCAGCATGATAAATGTGCTGTTATTACTTCCATCTTAAATATATATTTATTTATTGATTTCAGAGAGGAAGGGAGAGGGAGTGAGAGATAGAAACATCAATGATGAGAAGAGAACCAAGATTGTGGCATAAGATATACATCTGTACGTGCTGGCTCTCGCAACCACACCAAAACTACAACTGAAAGACAAAACAACTATCCCCAGAACCATGGGAAAGCTAGCGGAGTGGAAGTTCTACAACTAGAAGGAAAGAAAAAACTGCACCCAGATCTGGTAGGACGCGCAGAGGCTCAGAAAGGCAGAGGTATGGAGATGAGAGTGAATCGGGCTGGCATGCCCT
Organism: Lasiurus borealis; assembly: GCA_004026805.1. Lineage (NCBI taxonomy): Eukaryota > Metazoa > Chordata > Mammalia > Chiroptera > Vespertilionidae > Lasiurus > Lasiurus borealis. The sequence continues at coordinate 38,003 of PVJN01002136.1, read as the reverse complement.
TGGGAGGGAGTTACAAGTTCCCGACTCTCTGAACTCCAGTTTCTGAAGAGATTCTGGGGACCCAGACTCATACAGGGAGAAACTGGACTGTCTGCCATTGGGTCAGAAAGGGAGGGTGGCTCTCTCACAGAGTTGCGCACTGGAATCATTGTTTACTGTGCTGGAGCATAGAACACAGTACACTGAACAGAACACGACAGAGAGGGCTGACTGGCAGCCATTGCTGTTTGCCATGCCCAAGCCTGAGACCCTGCCCCACCCAATTTACAAACCCACCCAGCTGTGCAGCGACTTTTGCATATGAATGGCCTGCCCTCTGGCAGCTTAACCTAACAAACTGGGTCAGACAACTCCAAAACTTCCAAACTCCAAGCAAAGAGGAAAAATCTCCAGAGCTCCTCCTGCTGGGTGGCCTCAGAACTAGCTGACTTGCACCTCCTTGGAGATCCAGGAACCAGTGTACCTAGAGGTCAGTGTGAGATGACACCAGATTTCAACTCCTCACATACATAAGTGACACACTCAAGAGGCAGCTTGGTGAGCACCAAAGCCCCACTGAAGCAAGTTCTGCCCCATAGGGGTGTCTCCAGCACAGCAGTTCTTCCATTAATAGACACAGCTAATCCTCACAGTCAATTGGCCTGGAGGTCAATTCCTCCCAGTGTATCAATAACAATCAAGGCTTAACTACAAGACAGTGAACCCAGCCCATTAAGGGGTGCACCAAGAGTGTCTACCTTAGGTGATTTGGGAAGCGGAGCTACTGGGCCCTAAGGACAACTAGCACACAAAGCCACTCTATCAACACCAGGAAGCAGCCAAAATACCAAGAAACATGTCAAGAATGAAAGAAATGGAGGAAAGAAAACGACTGGACATAGAGTTCAAAACCACAATTTATAAGGTTACTCAAGAATCTTCTACAAACCGCTGACAAACTTATTGAGACCTCTGAGAAACTTAGTGAGACCTTCAAGAATCTTAATGAGAATGCCAAAAAAATGGAAAAGAACCAGTCAGAAATTAAGCATGCACTGTCTGAAATAAAGAATAATATACAGAAATCCAACAGCAGACTAAAGAACCCCAAGAATCAAATAAAGTTCTGAAATATAAGAAAGCAAAAAATGCCCTAACAGAAAAACAAAAAGAAAAAATAACCCAAAAATGTGAAGATAGTGTAAGGAGCCTCTGGGACAACTTCAAGCGTACCAACATCAGAATTATGGGAGTGTCAGAAGAAGAGAGAGAGAGCAAGATACTGAAAACTTATTTGAAGAAATAATGACTGAAAACTTACCCTACCTGGTGAAAGAAATGGACTTACAAGTCCAGGAAGCACACAGAACACCAAACAAAAATAATCCAAAGAGGACCACACCAAAACACATCATAATTAAAATGTCAAGGGCAAAAGACAAAGTGAGAATCCTGAAATCAGCAAGAGAAAAACAGTTAGTTACCAACAAAGGAGTACCCATACGACTGTTAGCTGATTTCTCAACAGAAACTATGCAGGCCAGAAGGGAGTGGCAGGAAATATTCAACGTGATGAATAGCAAGAACCTACAACCAAGAGTGCTCTACTCAGCAAAGCTATCATTCAGATAAAGAGCTTCACAGATAAGAAAAAGCTAAAGGAGTTCATCACTACCAAACCAGGATTATATGAAATGCTGAAGGGTTTTCTTTAAGAAGAGGAAGAAGAAGAAGAAAAAGGTAAAGATAAAAATTATGAACAACAATGTGATAACAAATACATACCTATCAACAAGTGAATTTAAAAATCAAGTGAATAAAAAAATCTGATGAACAGAATAAACTGGTAAATATAATAAAATTATGGGCATAGAAAGGGAATGGACTAACAATTATCAGGGGGAAAGGAGGAGTGAGGGGTGCAGGAAGAGATTGGACAAAAGTCTTACACCTATGGATGAGGACAGTGGCAGAGGGTAAGAGTATCGGGTGTGGGGGGAGGAAAACAGGTGGAGGGGAGTTATGGGGGGGGGGAGAGGAACATCTGTAATAAACTGAACAATAAAGATTTATTTTTTTTTTTTAAAAAGAAAAACATCAATGATGAGAGAGAATCATTGATCACTACCTTCTGCACATCCCCCTGGGGATTGAGCCCACAACCCAGGCATGTGCCCTGACTGGGAATTGAACCATGATTTTCTGGTTCATAAGTCAATGCTCAATCATTGAGCCACACTATCTGGGCTATTTCTATCATTTTAATAAAGAAACTATATCCCTTAATTCTTTGCTCCTCTTTTTAGAAAAAACTTCTAAAAAAATAGTCTATCCTTGATGTACTAAATTCTTTACTCCAATCAGAATTTCACAACCATCATATCAAAATTGCTTTTGTCGCCCTGGCTGGGTGGGTCGATTGGAGCATTGTCCCATGCACCAAAGGGTTTTGAGTTCAATTCCTAGTCAAGGTACATACTTAGGTTGTGGGTTTGATCCTTGGTCAGGGCCCATACAAGAGGTAACCAATCGGTGTTTCTCTTTCTCTAAAAATCAATAAAAAAATATCCTTGGGTGAGGATTTTAAAAATTGCTTTTGCCAAGATCACTAATGACCTCCACTTTGTGAAATTTGGTCGTCAATTCTAGGTCTTGGTCTTACCTCATCTGTTAAAGCATTTGATCCAACTGATGGTTTCCTTTGTCTTGAGACACTGTGTGGCCTTTAGGATAATACACTCTCCTCATTTCTCTCCCATTAGATCAGTCACGCATTCCCAGACTCCTTTGCTGATTTCTCCTCATCTTCTCATCTCATCCTTCACAAGAGATTCCCTAGGAATGAGAATATGACCACATGCAAAATCTATTTTTATGAAGGAAAAAATCAGAGTTCTAGATTCTTCTCACAGAGGGAGATTAGGTGGAAGGTTATAGTGAAGGGGGTGTGGAGAGCCTAAGATTCTCTCTGAGGAGCAAGGAGAGCAGACCCCTATGCAGAGATATATGATAGCACGGATATCAGGCCTGGTAACATGGTCCATTTCAGTAATATAAGAGTAATGATAACCGGGGTGGGTGTGAGGTGGCTACCAGACACAGTGCCAACCCAAGCGTTTTACATTCACATTCAACCTTCACAACTATGAATTAGGCACGAAAATAATCATTTTACAGCTGATAAAACAGGAGTAAAGATGCTATGTTACTCATCAACTGTAAAATTAATAAATTGTGGAGTTAGAATGTGTCCTTGGTGTGTTTGATTCCAAACCTGTGAGTTGAACCATAAGACTGGAATATAAGGTACAGTAAGATTTTAAAAGTTTCTCCCTGAGTTTCTTAGGTGAGAGGGTGCCTTATATTTAAAGTTGGCAAGTGAAGGCAAGCTACTAAAACAATCTATAGTGCTTGGGTTTTTGCATCGATGATGTTTTCTCCTTCCAAGTACAAGGATGTTGCAAAGCGCTATCACCAATAGCTGGCTTTAGGATTAATCCACATAGGAGTCTAGAGCTTTTTAGCTATTAAGTTTTGCTCAAGGTTGGACTCCTTGCCATTTTATCCCAGCAGGGGGCAGACAAGGACTGTGTGGGAAAAAGAGCCCTTCCCCTTTGCAGGTGTGGTGTAGCAGATCGTGTAAGAGCCAATGTCAAGGAAGCTCCCACAAACCAACAAGGAATTAGGAAACTCTTCATTTGAGCTCTGATTCCAACACTGTTAGTTGTGGGATCTCCTCTCTGAGACTCAGTTACTCAATCTGTACTATGAGAAGGGGGGTTGGAGTAGACATTTAAAAGATTTAAAAAATACAGATGGTGGGTTCACTTTCAGGAACAGGTATTGATATGAATGAGAATTAGTTGAAATTTTTTGATTGGAACAGGGGCATGGTATAAGTGTTACCTACTTCTAATATGGTAATAACAAAATACGAGCTTGCTCAGTAGTCACAATGTCCAGCCTAAGAAGAAAATAGCCAGAAAGGTTTACAACTGAGTTTTACTCTGGTTGAGGGACAGATTATTCCTGTCTTATACAAACTGTTCCAAAGAGGAGACAAATAGAGACATTCAGTTTATTTTATGAGACAATATAATTTTATTTCCAAACCAGTCAAAGACACTATTAAAATTAAAAAAAAACTATATGCCAACCTCTCTTATAAACATAGATGTAAAAAATCCAAATAAAATATTAACAAACCTAGTTTAGCAGAATGAAGGATACATTTTAAAAAGAAGACCAAGCCATAGTTGGTATGGCTCAGTGAATAGAGCTTTGGCCTGCAGACAGAAGGGTCCTGGGTTTGATTCTGGTCAAGGGCACATATCTCAGTTGCAGGATCCTCCCCGATCTGGGTTCTGGTACAGGCTTTTGCCGGAGGCAACCAATTGATGTGTTTCTCTCACATCAACATTTCTCTCTGTCTTTCTTTCCACCCTTTCTGAAAATCAATGAAAAAATATCTTTGGATGAGGCAAATAAATAAATATAAAATAAAAGGAAGACCAAACATGTTTATCTCAGGAGTGCACAAAAATTTTACTTAAGAAAATCTATCAATGTAATTAGCAGATTTAAAAGCACAGTCCACGTGGTCAGTGCAGTAGCTGTAGACCAAGAATTCAAGAAAATTTAATATTCATTTGTCGTTTTAAAAGACAGTTCTTAACAAAATATAAACAGATGGAAATTCGAATATCCTTGACTTGAAAAAAGGCTTCTAGTAAAAAATTTATAACCTATTATAATAAATCTTACCATATATCATGTGCTTAAAAGTTTTCCCATTAAAGTCAAGAATAAGACAAAGATATCCACTACCACATTAACAATGCTATATTATAATAATATATGTCTATATATAATATATATTTTGTATTATGAGAGGTTATATATTATATATAATAATAATAGAGCTATTATTAATACTGTATTCAAGCTCCTAGTCAATAAAACAATGGCTATACATAGATAAAAAATAGATGGAAACCAAGATTACAGCATATGTGAACACCTAAACTGCTGCCTCACACAACAATTTCAAAACTACAACTAAAAAACAGAACAAACATCATCCAGAACCACAGGAAAGTTGACTGAGTGGAAATCCTACGACTAGAAGGAAAGAGAAGGGCTCACGGGAACTCAAAGGAGCTGCAAAAAAATGAGGTATGGAGACGCACCTGTGGAGAGAGCGAGCGGTAGAATGCCTGGCTGGCTTCCTCTGGTGGGAGGGAGACACAGACTCCCAACTGCACTGAACCCCTTATCCTATGGCACTGAACCCCAGTTCCGGGTGAGACTCATATGGGGGGAGTATGGACTGTGAAAAGGGAGGAGTGCATGGAAATTTAGGGGAGTCACAAAAGAGCAGAGGTCTAGGGGTGCACACACCACTGTGCGCAGAAGATAGACTGCTAATTGTGCTGCTGGCTTTCTTTAGTGGGTGGATGACAGAGCCTCCCAACTGTGCCACTTCTAACTGCACTGAACCCCAGTTTTGGGCGAGACCCTGGGGACCCAGACTCATATGGGTCCCAGAGTGCAGGGGAGCCGGAAAGGCAGCAATCTAGAGGCAGGTGTGTGTGCCCACAGAGAGGGCTCCAGCGATTACCAAAAGACACTTGAGACTCAGGGGCTGCGAAGGGTGGGGCTGACTGGAAGCCCAGATGGTCTGCTAAGCCCTGAGACTCCATCCCATCCAAACTCAACAGAGAGACTTTTGCAGTTTTGCAAGTCTTGTATTATAAGGCTGATTCCAACACAGAAGTTCTCCTGGCATAGTGAAAATGCGGAGACAAAGGAACAGATCACAAACAAAAGACATGGAGAAAAACAAACGACTGAATATAGAGTTCAAAACCATGGTTATAAGGTTTTTCAAGAATTTCCTAGAAAATAAGGATAAATTTAGCAAGACCCAAGAGGAGATGAAAAAGGACCAACTAGAAATTAAACATACACTGTCTGAAATAAAAAAATATTATACAGAGACCTAACAGCAGACTAGAGGAAGGCAATAAATATAAAGAACCAGAAAACACTCAACTGGAAAAGCAAGAAGAAAAAAAGAGTCCAAAAATGTGAAGATAATGTAAGGAGCCTCTGGGACAGCTTCAAGCGTACCAACATCAGAATTGTGGGGGTGCCAGAAGAAGAGAGACAGCAAGATACTGAAAACCTATTTGAAGAACTAATGACTGCAAACTTCCCATATCTGGTGAAAAAAATAGACTTACAAGTCCAGGAAGCACACAAAACCCCACACAAAAGGAATCCAAAGAGGACCACACCAAGACATATCATAATTAAAATATCAAAGCAAAAGACAGAGAATATTGAAAGCAGCAAGAGAAAAACAGTTTATTATCTACAAGGGAGCACCCATTCGACTGTGAGCTGATTTCTCAACAGAAACTATGCAGGCCAGAAGGGAGTGGCAAGAAATATTCAACATGATGAATAGCAAGAACCTACAACCAAGAATACCCAGCAAAGCTATCATTCAGAATTGAAGGACAGATAAAGAGTTTCACAGGTAAGAAAAAGCTAAAGGAGTTCGTCAACACCAAACCAGTACTATATGAAATTCTGAAAGGTACTTTTTAAGAAGAGGAAGAAGAAAAAGGTAAAGATAAAAATTATGAACAACAAATACATATCTATCAACAAGTGAATCTAAAAATTAAGTTAATTAAAAATTTGATGAACAGAATAAACTGGTGAATATAATAGAATCAGGAGCATAGAAAGGGAGGGAACTGACAATTCTCAGGGGGAAAGAGATGAAGAGGGTGCAGGGAGAAACTGGACAAAAATCATACACCTATGGATGAGGACAATGCAGGAGGAGGTAAGGGTAGAGGGAGGGGTGAAAGGGACCTATGGGGGAAAAAAAGAGAAACAAATGTAATCTGAACAATAAAGACTTACTAAATAAAAAAATAAGTGTTTTTTAAAGAAAGAAATAAAATTATCATGATTTATTCAGGTATTATTATTTATTTAGAAAGTCCAGGAAGTTCTTCACAATTAATTAAATAATTCAATAAGATAGAACATATAAAATTACCTTCAAAAACAAATTTCTATGAGTTAGTATTATACAAATACATTTTAAAAATCTAACTTGACAATAAAAAATAATTTGATGCTTAGGAGTAAATACAACAAATACGTTGTGAAATTTATTGCTTAGAAAATTTCAAAACTGCATTGAAAAACATATAACAAGTTACTTAAAAAAAGATAACTGAACTTTGCTCACAATAGGAAGCTTTAATATGGTAAAGATGGAAATCTCCCTCCAAATAAATCTAAAGCTGTGATGTAATTCCAATGAAAACCCCAACATGGTTTTCCATAAAACTTATCCATACATATAAAAGCCTAATGTGCAAATTGACCCCTTGGGAATTCAACTGGGAGTTCAAAGGCTGGCTATGGCATGCACTGACCATTAGGGGATGGCAGGGAACAAAGGAAGGCCCTGGCTGGCAGCTGGAAGGCCCTGATTGGTCCTAATCACTGGCCAGGTCTAAGAACCCTACCTGTGCATGAGTTTTGTGCACTGGGCCTCTAGTAAAGTTATAAAATTCATGTGGTAGAATAAAAGTCCAAAATACCCAGTGCAATTCTGAAAAAGATTAATAAGACAGAAAGGCTTTTTCTATCAGCTATCAGAGTTTATTATAAAGCTAAAGAAGTAAAAGATCAATTGAACAGATAGAAATCCTAAAGACATGTAGCCATTTACCTAATAGAACTAGTATTATTGATCAGAGAGGTGAGTTAACTACCCAATAAAGATAGTTTGGCTTTCTACAGAAAGAAAATTAGATCTCCATCTTAAGTGAAAAAAAAAATTTCATGATAATTAAAAACAAAAATTGTAACAACCAGAAGATAATATAGGGACTATTTTTATGATATTCTGGTAAGGAAAATCTTTTTAAGCAATATACAAAAAAAGCATAAATTATAGCAGAAAAGACTGATCACTTTGACTATGTCAAAATGTAAGCTTCTGAATGGCAAGTGAGATAATAGTAATGCTAAATAACAAACAGCAGACTAGGACATTATATGTGTAACATATACAACAGGAAAAGGATTCTTATCCAAAAAAATGTTTTTAAAAAATGAAAGAAACAAACAAAATCACCCAATAGAAAAGTGTGCCAAAATTGATCAAGTCATAGTAAAGGAAACTAAATGACTAATGAATATATGAGATGATGCTCAAGTTCACAGTAATCAGGGAAATTAAAAAATAAAATACCAATGAGACTTAATTTCACTCTCATAAGTTTGGAAAAAATTAAAAAGTCTCCTAATATGAGAATGTGGGGAGACAAATTTAACCACTGCTGCTGGGGTATGAACTGGTAAAGTCATATTAGAAGTTCCAGACCCTACAAACCAGCAAGTCTACCTTGAGGCATATACTTTAGAGAATTTTTTGTACATGGTACAAGAAGGGAATGGATAAAATACACAGAAGGCTGGATAGATGAACTGGGTGAATCTGAGAAGTCCACCAGCATCATCTTGAAGCCCTGGTGTCGCTGGTTGCTTTACAATGTGTGGGATTAGACTCTTTATCACCTCTGAAGAGTGAAGCATCAAAGAAGCCATAGGCTCTAGTCTACAGGACTGTCAAGGGCAGGATATTGTGGACCTCACTCATTCATAGAGTAGCCAGGAGTCAGAGGCAACTCAGTGGCACCTAACACACACAGAGAGAAGCATAGTAATACTCAGTTTATTCTTTACTACATTGCTTTAGGCTTGGATAGTGGTCAGAGAAACTGGAAATATACATATGTTTCTGAATATCTAGGAAATTATTCAGACTTCCTTACATTTGGTGCATGGTATTCATAGTGAGGCAAGTGATTCAATACCTAGAGTCATGTTATCCTATGTGGCAGCCTTTGAAATGTAAAGCAATTAATGCTAAATGAAATAAAAACTTGAGTTCTTTGGTCACACATGTTCATCTACCCAAAGGCCACATGTGGTAATGACTATTATGTTGCAAAGTGCATGTATAGAACATGTTTCAACATCACAAAAATTCCATGGGAGAGTCTGGTCTAGACTATTCCTCTTTATCATTCAAAATCTAAAGCAGATAACTTCCCTAAGGCAAAGCCTTTTCACATCTCAAAGCAAAGTTCTGTTTGATTCACAGAGCCAGGCATGTCCTGGGCCCAGAAAGTCAGAGATGGAGAAATAGCAGTTGCTGCCTTGTTAAACGGGGGAAAAAATGCTCACAGGCCCAAAATGGCACCACCATGCTAAAAGCCCATGATACCAAACCTAGATTTAATATCTGATCGAATTGTAGTTTCACCTTCTCCCAGAAACATAATCTTAACCAACAAGTATGAAATTTTCTGGTCAAACACAAGTAAGGTAATCAGTGTCATGGGCCCATTCCATCTCCCAAAGAAAGAAGAAGCACTGTCTATGATTAAAAACCCTTACTGGACAATGAAGGAGAAGCATCACATGATCTCACTCATTTGTGGATAATAAATAACATTATAAACTGATGAACAAAAGGATAGATACAGAGGCAGTAAAGCATCAAACAGACTGTGAAATTACATCAGGAAGATTAAGGTTAGGTGGGGTAGATAAGAGATCAATCAAAGGACTTGTATGCATGCATATAAGCAAAACCAATGAACATAGACACTGGGGGATTGGGGTATGCCTGGGAGGGAGGGGGGCAATGGGGAGATATGTATGAAAAATTAATAAAAAAATAAAAATAAAAACCTTACTGGAAACACAGCAATAATTTCATCTCATGATGCAATGCATCTGGAGCCAGGAGAGAGGAGACATCAGCCCTGTGGAGAAGGTAAGTCCTGGTTTAATGTGGAGGTTCCCTTTGAATTTTATACATTTACCTGTTACTCTCCAGTATCTTGGAAAAACATACTATCTTGCCTTTGGTTGGCCTTTACTTTTGAAGAACCTGTTAGGTTCTTGATTCAGATACGTATTTATAAAACTTCATTCTGAGCTATTTAGAAGCATCTTAGGCTGCAAATCACATTTTATGCAAAAATTTAATATCTAGTATATACATAAAGGCTTACAAATCATAAAAGAAAAGAGAAACAATTCAATAATATATAGGTAAAGACTATAGACTAGCGGCCAGGAAAATGCCAGCAACAGGATGCCATGTCACACCCTTATAATGGCAAAAACTGAAATCTGAAATACCAAGAGTAAGCAAGGAACTCTCATATGTTGCTGGTAAGAATATAAGTGAGCACAACCATCTGAAAAGTAATTTGTTAATTTCTAGTAAAGTTGATGATATTCAGACCCTATGAGCTAGGGTGCAAGGTTGCTCATTGAACAGTGAATATTGGAAACCATGCAAACATCCATCAGCAGAAGATACAGAGTGGAATACTATTGAGCAGTTAAGATGAGTGAAATATAGTGATACATGCAACTATCTCCAAAAGACACTGTTGGATGAAAAAAGCAAATCACAAAATTACAGAAACAGCATGAAAATTTTATATAAAAATCTTTAAAAGTCAAAACAGTGCTACCCAGTGTTTACCTATACATCTCTGAGAACATGGACAACAGGGCATTCATCAAATTCATGTAATGAGTTCTCTCTGATGAGGGGAGGGGAATGGAATGGTGAGGCAATAAAGGAGACTTCTAATTCTATGTGTAAAGTTCTATTTATTTTTAAATGAGAAACAAAAATATCAAGATGTTTTCATTTGTTAATTCCAGATGGAGGTTATATGGGTTATTCTCTGTCATCCTCCAGATCCACTGTTCGCCCTTCTCCAACTTGCTGTGCCCCAGGAAGCAGGCCTCTGCCCAGCAGCCCCGCCCACCAGCTTCTACTGGGCTCTTCCAGCTGGGAACAGGGCAGAGTGGGAGGGAGGGGAGAGAGGGACTCTGGGTATTTATTTTTTTTTCCAGTTTCCTCCTTGCTCTGTGGAAAGGCAGGCTCTTTTCAGGAAGCCCTTTCTTATCAGATTTTGGTAACAGCTCCACACTGTGCCCCTTTAAGACATTCTTGTGATTTTCCCACACCTTGCTCTTTCCTTTACCATACAGTTCCTGTCGGAACCCTTCTTGATACAAGGGTTTAAAGTGTTTGCTAGTTCTCTGCAACTTTTTTTTTTAAATTATACCATATCGAAAATTATATAATAGTAGAGGTCTGGTGCATGAAATTTGTGGGGAGGGGGGGCCTGTTGTCTCTCAGCTCAGCCTGCATCCTCTCCAATCTCAGACCCCTTGAGGTTGGTCAGAATAAAGGACATTAATTAACTATAAAATTAATATCACAACAGAAAATTCCTAGACACTGTTCGATAGGATAGGGCCTAAACAGGCAGTTGGACATCTCTCTCACAATCCAACTGCTCACCTGCCTGCCTTCCTGATTTCCCTAACCACTTTTGCCTGCCAGTCTAATTACCCCTAATTCCTCCCCTACCAGCCTGATTGCCCCTAACTGCCTTCTTCTGCAGGCCTGGTCCCCTCCAACTGCTCTCCCCTGTAGGCCTGGGACCCCCCCTCAACTGCCCTTCCCTGCAGGCCCAGTCACCCCCAACTTCCCTTTTCTGCCTGCCTGGTCACCCCTAACTGCCCTCCCCTGCTGGCCATTTTGTGGTGGCCATCTTGTGTCCACATAGGGACAGTCATCTTTGACCACATGGGGGCAGCCATCTTGTGTGTTGGAGTGATGGTCAATTTGTATATTATTTTTATTAATAGGATAATAAAAGTATTAAATGGATCATAAACAGCCCTGGCCTGCATTGTTCTCAGTGGCTAGAGTATCTCGGGATAGATTCCCAGTCAAAGGCAAGTTCTTGGGTTGCTGATTTCAATCCCTAGTAAGGCAACACATGCATGCACAAGGCAAGCAATTGATATGTCTCTCTCACCTCTCTCTCTCCCTCTCTCTTTCTCACCTTCTACTCTCTCTAAAAATCAATGGGAAAAATACCCTCAGGTGAGGATTAACAACAACAAAACAAACAAACAAACAAAATAAAAATATAAAGAAAAAAAACACTATACCAAAAGAAAAGAAAATTTACAGAAGGAAGAAGTTGAGTGAAGAAGCTAAAATATATGATTGTTGTAAGATGAGTCAAAATCTAAAAAAGAGATTGACTTTAGTCTCAGGGAGTACAGAGTTAAACTCAGTGGAGACTTCCACCCAGAAATGAAGACCAGGCTGAGATTTACAAGGCGAGTGTCATTGTTATTAGTTCAAAAAATGGTATTTGAACACAACGTTATACGATCCTGATACAGGCTCTGTGAGGGATACTGATGAAGTTTCCACCTCTGAGAGCAATCTTGTCCCACAACACTTTCTGTGATCATAGGAAAGTTCTGTCCAGTACCATTAGCCACTTGTGCATTATGCATTAAAATGTGGCTTCTTCTGCAATGAAGAAACAGAATTTTAAATTTTATTTCATTTGACTTAATTTAAATTTAAAAAGCTTTGTGTGGTTAATGGCAACTATATTGGACAGCACAATTCTAGAGAGGTCACTATCTACTAGGACAGATGGCAGATTATAATTATAGTGATTATATGATAAGGAAATTATACGTAACTATGATTTTTTTCATTCAATGAACTTTTTTGCAGACCTAATATGTGCTGGCTGACACCACAATATGAAGGTGAGCAGGCCTTGGGCCCTGTCACTAAGTGGGGCTCTACCACCAGCCATGTCAAATGCTTCTTTGAGAATGTTTTTGTAACATGTAGAACCCAGATGTGAATCAGCTCATGGAAGCCATGGTTTTTAAGGAAGTGGGGCTGGTTTGGCCCCTTTAGTGTCAGAATCTTGGCTGCAACCATTAGTGGAGACCACCTTGTCCGGGCATACAATGAACACAAGTTTGCCAACACTGGAGATGATTCTTTAACTTTGAACCATATGAAGACCCCAGAGGAATGTGATGGCGATGCAGCCATGTCCTAGGGTGAGAATCACACTCAGTTTACACATCACTTTATACATTTATAGGAGGCAATTATCAGACGCAGGAGGGATTCTGACTCCATTGCCTCCCAAATGAGGAGTGGTGAGCATGCCCAAGCAACACGGATGAGTTTACACGATTGCCCTTGTCTGGACTCTCTATCTTCTGAGTCTCTCTTTGTTCTTATCAGAACATGAGCAGTACAGTCTGTGCTAGAACATTCCCTTCCTCCTTTAGGGCTTTTGGTTACCCAGACCTTTCTGCTCTCTGCACTTACTCAGAGCATTCTCTTTCTCAGCCATTTCTAAGAAAGGGGTTGTAAGATGCCGCATGGCTGTGCCTCCACACTGGGCCCTCCGTGACTGTCCCTGCATGCTCTGTACCAGAGCATTCTTTCTGTGGGAGGACCCTTCTTCTGAGTGCTGTGGTCATGAGAGGGAGTTTTAGCCTCATTTGACAGGGGCAATCATTCCTGGCTGGAAACAGGACCCTGGCTTAGGCAGCCCCTGGCACCTTCTGTGGAGCATCATTAAACACACTCATCTGCTCCCTCCACTGCAAACTGGAGGGCCCTGCTGCTGAATCATATACAAATGACATGGAGGGTACACATCTTGGCCACAGAGGATAGTGCCTTGCACTGGGCAGTGGACAGCTACTGGAAAAAGCCTCTTCCTCTCTCTGCATGGTCACCATGGCTGGAAGCTCTGCTGGAGCGTATCCTTCCCACTTGGCCAGAGTGACTGCCCTAGAGATGAGCATCTGTCCCAAGATTCCTCCTCTGAGTGGTTAGAAGTGGAGGTGAGAGGAGAGAACGACAGAGAGAGAGAAAGAAAGAGGCAGAGAGAGAGAGAGAGAGAAGAAAGATGGAGAGAGGGGGGGGAGATAAAGAGAAAAGTGGGGGGGGGGGAGAGAGAGACTGATTCTACCTATGGCAGCATGTGGCTACAACTGCAAAGCGTAAGTGGACAGCAGATAGAGTTGGTCCACAGGAAGAGACAGTGATAAAAACAAAATGAACCCAGGGACTGCTTTCCTTGTGGCTGGTCACATCCAACTCCCAACCTTCCTCAGGCAGTTGCACTGTACCCGGGCCCACACAAATTCCTCTACACAAATTTACCTATGTTTGCTTAGGTGAGTGGGAGCAGGTTTATTTCTGCTTACACACACACACACACACACACACACACACACACACACACGTGGAGCTCAGCAAATGCAATGTGTGGTCAGTAGAATTTTAAGCTGGCCTCCCTGATTCTTATTTCTGGTATCCATTGTTAGTGTAAAATGAAGGGAGTTTGCAGTTCCTAAATGGTTGACTTAAAGATCATCAAATAAATGATTATTCTGGCCTGGCCCAACCAATTAGGTGAGCTCTTGAAAAGGGTGTAGAGTTCAAAAGCTCTTTGCTGCCAGCCTTGAAGAAAAAACATGTGTGAGTTCTGCAGCTGCAGAGAGATGAATTCTGCAATCACCACGTGAGCTTGGAAGAGGACCCCCATCCTCAGCTGAGCTAGGTCTGGCTGGCATGTTGGTTGCAGCTCTGTGAGGCCCTGAGCAGAGGACTCGGTTACACTAGGCCTGAACTTCTGATATTCCAAAACTTAGACATTTCCAGTTGGTAGGTTTGTGGCAATTTGTTCCATAGCAAAATGAAAAACTAATACAGAAGGCAAATGAGGGAAGAGATCAACTAAAGGACTTGTATATAAGCATAACCAATGGGCACAGACACTAAAGGGGGGTGAGGGCATGAGTGGGAGGGGGCAATAGAGGGATAAGGACACATATGTTATACCTTAATCAATAAAGAAAATAAAAAAGAAGCAAATGAGTGGCTGTGCTGTTATTTCTCATTCAGGTCCCCCTCTTCCCACCTTTCTCCACTGAACAACAACTAGACACCGATTGATTATCTAGATCAGTGGTCAGCACACTCATTAGTCAACAGAGCTAAATATCAACAGTACAACTATTGAAATTTCTTTTGAGAGCCAAATTTTTTAAACTTAAACTTCTTCTAATGCCACTTCTTCAAAATAGACTTACCCAGGCCGTGGTATTTTGTATAAGAGCCACACTCAAGGGGCCAAAAGGACGCATATGGATAGCAAGCAGCAGTTTGCCAAACACTGGTCTAGATGGACCCTCACTGGTCAGTTAGCTGTATTTCCACTTCACCCTTTTACCTCAATGGACTCTTATGAAAAGCATTGCTCAGTTCTGCTTGCCATGGAATAGGTGGCTCATCATAAAGAATATCTCAGCCACTGGCAGCAATGAAGAGAAAGGTGGGAGGCAGAAATTTTAGGAGTGCCTGGTCTCAAGGATTAAAACCCATGGGAATCAGACTGGCCCTGACACACAGTATCAGCACAAGGCTTCCTGATGGGACTCTCCTCATCTCTTTGTAGACATAGGTTTTCCTGGGGAAACCAGACAGATGCTCTGCTCTGGCAGGAAGAACTCTGGCTCACCGCCCTACCTCTTTATCCAGGTCACTCTCCCACTGGTCAGAGTCCACATGTCACATGCCCAGCAGGCAGCTGGCAATTCAGAATTTAGAGAAGTCAAATGACCTGCTCAGGGTCATACGGCTGAGTGGCAGAACCAGGCCTGAAACCAGGTCCTTCCATAGAGACATGCTCAGGTCGTCCAGGCAGCAGGCACTGTGCTGTACTTGTTAGGGGGTAGGGTTGGAGGGGGGGATGTGGCACGGCCATCAATGAACAATGATGGAAATCGTTAGTTAAAATGCGCTCATAGAGAAGAAGAGCAAGGTTCTCAGAGAGTTTATTTGAGGGATCTCTAACCTAGTTTGGGTTGTTGGAAACACTTCTTCTGAGGGAATAACATTTAAGCTAAGATCTGTTAACCAGAAGACTGGCATCGGGGGAGAGCATTCCAAGCAGGGGAATAGCCTACCACCTTAATGGAAGAGAAAATTATGTTAATATGGCTGCAAGATTTAAAAAAGAAAAAAGGAAGAAGTGGTCAAGATGAGGCTGGGAAGCAGGCAGGGGTTAGATCACGTAGCACTCTGAAGCTCTGGTTAAAGATTTTTGCCATGATTCAAGGCAATGGGAAGTGTTTAGCCAGGGGAGTCAGATATTCAAATTTGTATTTTTCAAATATCACACTGCCTGCCATCTAGGAAACAGACTAGAAGTCTAGAGGGGGAGGCATGGAAATAGGGAGACAAATGAGGAGCTACTGCCATGGTCCAAGCAAAGGACATGGTGAGTGTAATGGGAATGGGAATGCAGGGAAGAGATGGGCTCCATGACCCGATATGGTGAAGGTGAGGGAGAAATGAGATCAAAGATTTCTTTCTTTCTATGGTGTTCCTAGTCTCCCGGGCTGCTTCTGTTTGCTTTCCATCTTATAGAACAAAGGAAAAAGCAGGCCCTTCCACACAGCAGCTGGAGCACAAAGGAAGCCCCGCCAAGCCTCAATTTAGTCCAAAGCTCTTAGAATTAACTCAACTTTAATTTTTTTTTCAACTAAACTTTAAAAGCTCCTCAAATATCCCATTGTTAGGGACTCCTACAGTATCAGGAAAGTAGGCAAAATGTTTCTACTTGAGGCTCACCTATTTGATCATTCTCTTTGAGGAAGACATTGAACTTCTCCCCAGGCAGAAAAAATAAAAAACTTGTTAGGTAACAGAAGGAAAATGTCATGTTACATAAAATGCTCAAAATACTGTTAGGTTAACCCCATTAATCTTATAAGTTTCTGAAGCCCAAGACTGCTTGAGAATGATGAGAGGATTAGTTAGAATTAAAAAAAAATTGTTCTTAAGTTTTCTCCTCAAAATTCTGGGGGAGGGAGAGATTGGAGAGGTACAGACAGAGAAGGAAGGAATTGGGTGCCATTCCATTCATGTCTGGTGTCTCAACATGTCTTGCAGAGCAATGTATTAGAAAATTTGTGGGCTTTGGACTCTGCTTCTTTCATTCAACATGATGTTGAGTATGTGAGCCGCCCTTTCTGTATCAACAAATGATGAAAATTTCACGGGTTATTGTGAAAAGTAAGACACTGTATTCAAAACCAACATAACACCTGGAACCTTGTCAGTATGATTACATTAAAAAGAAACAATGCTTTGTTTGTTTGTTTGTTTTCTTTTTTTTTTGGTATGTTGTGACTCTTTGGTGCTGAATGAAAAATTCTTCACTCTCTTTAGCAATAAAAGAAAAATTAATTTCAATTTGAAATTGAGGGCTCATGAAAAAAGTAGCTTGATTTTCAAAAATCAAAAAATATTTATTGAGTATCTACTATGTGCTAATTATTTTGCAAGGTGATGTGAGAGACCTAAAGAGATATGAGATACCGACCTACAGACTAGTAGGTAGGATATACAGACCCAAAAGGGAAGCCCAGTCATGTGTAGGCCAGCTAAGTCGCAAGTGAGAATGGAGCTTGCCATCTGGCAAGAGTGGCAGGCTGGGGCGATGGCTGGCAGTGTCTACATGATAAGACCCACTCTCCCCAGGTCTGCATGCTAGCACAGAGAAAAATAAGGAAGGACATTATTTTTTTCTGAGTAATTACAAACGGCCCTGGGGTGGATTAACATAAAATATGGCAGCTTCAGGACCTGCTTTGCCATTGACCTGTAAAGCCGAAGTCATTTGTCTAATATCTAAAAGCTACAAATCAATGAGCTTTCAACAATTTAAAAAAATCTGCTTTAGAAAGAGCTGCCAGAGAAAGTCAGCCAGAACAGACCCCACCGTGAGAGATTTGAGGGCTCAAACCAATTTTCAGTTCAGTCACGAGTATTGTCTGGATGTCACCGGTGTGCCAGACTTGCATGGTACAATGCTCTATTGAAGATCCCATGGGCTGGTGGAGGGAACGGGCATGTGAACAAATAAATTATGTGAAGAAATAAATCATGAAACAGCATCCTGAGTACAGCAGTGGAGATGTGTTCCAGGCTCAGAGGTCATGCAGAGTAGGGCTGCTGTTGGAGAAAGGGTGGAGGTGGCGGGCTAGTTTGAAGGGAGGACAGACGAATTCAACATACAGACTAGAGAGGACCTGGGAGGCCAGGGGATTGTAAGTAGCTGGGGACTCTAAATGGGCTTCCCCTCAGGACCCACCCAGCTCACATGGAGAGAAAGCTGTGGCCAGCCTCTCGTGCTTCCTGATTTACGGGGCACCGAGCCCACTCTGGCCCAGATTCCTGCTCACCATTATTCAGTGCATCTACTTTTAGCTTCAAGTTTTGATCCTTGTTCAAAAAGCTCAGATATTTTAGGTTGTTGCTGCTCATTTTACTTGAGTGAGGATGACTTCTACATGCTTTATTGACAAAAGAAGGTTTGCCCTGACCGGGTGTTTCAGTTGGTCAAAGAAAGCATCATCCCATATGCCAAAGTTGCGGGTTTGATCCCTGGTCAGGGCATAAACAAGAATCAACCAATGGATACATAAATAAGTAGGATAACAAATCACACTCTCTCTCTTCCTCTCTCTCTCTAAAGTCAATATTTTTTATAGAAAGATGTTTAAAAAGCAAGTTGGAAACTAGAAATCTTATGTTCAGCTCCTCCCTCTCTCTCACTCCCCTGAGTTTCAAGACCAGTAAGGCCAGCTACTAACCACTCACCTGTTTGAAAAATGCAAAGCTGGTGGCTTTTAATGATGTAGCTTTGCTGTGTTTGTTGTCAGTTTTATTTTTTCTAGGATACATTAGTAAGAATTTCTGGAAATTATCAGGATGAGTCTCCTAGTCTTAACCTTAGCCAGAAGCTAGACTTCAGCTGCAGCCTCGTCCTTTCAGACACTGCATTCTGAGAAGACAAAAAAAAAAAGACTTTTTTTATTCCCCCTTTTAAAATTTGTAATTAAACTTAACTGGAAATGTGCAAATTGTGCTTCGATTCCTCCTGTGGCCCAGGCCCAGATTCTCAGAGGAGACTCTATGCCTGCCTCTGTTGTTTATGTTACCACATGAGTTCCCAAGCCATTCTTCTTGCTCGGCTAATACATGTTTTTGTGACTTGCTAGGTTTCATGTGTTATTGTTCTTGGCAAAATACTTCATTCCATCACTGTCCTGCCCAGAGGCAGAGAGGACAGAGGACCTGTAGCAGGACCTGGCAATAGGTTACTCCCTGTAAGAGTGGAAGGTTTCAGGAATAGGAAAAGCATGTGATCAAGGTAGCACTTTCATACAATGTTCAGTGGAAACCTAATGTTGAAGTTTGGGGGAGAGAAGAGCCCTAGGAATCCCCAAATCTCAGCAATCTTGACCATGTTGCAGTAGCAATGTTGCCAGCTTCAAGTCTCAGAGAAGGGACTACAAGCTGGGTTTAGGTGTCTCAGGAGATGGCCACAAATTTATCTAATTAGGAAAGAGATTTGGTGGGAAGAGGTGAATGAAGAACTGACCTTCAATGGAAGGTCCAGAGAATCTAAAGCTACTTATTAGGCTAAGGACAGTGACCTTTCATTTCAGCGATGTTGCGCTGGAGAAAGGCAGTGGGAGCAGGCTGGGAGAGGCAGTGTTGTCTCTCTCTGGGACTAAGAGAAGATATCAGAAGGCACAGATAAGGAGGCAGGGCCTCTGAATCATCACACGCTTGACTCCAAAGCTATTGCACTTTGAGTCCCATAAAGCCTCATTCCAGGAGGAATTATCTCAAAATGATTATATTCTTCAAACCCCAAGAAGAGTTATTTGGGGTGGGATGGTAAGGGGTATCCCTAGTGACAGGCTCATCATACCTAGAAAATGGGGGAGGGGTTGGGCAGTAGGCATCCACCATGTTCTTTGTTACTCCAGGTGGTATCACCAACTTTGAAGAAACTGCCACCATTATTCAGGATTTTGCGGGAAAATCATTGGGATACGAATAAGTAAGGTCAAGGAAATCCCTAAGGATAACTTCAGTACTCTCAGGGGTAACTGGCAAGAACAGGAACAACATATTGAAAGAGTGATGACATTTGAAACTGAGATATTTTTCCAAATATGTAATAGAAGAAGGCTTGTGTAATGTCCATGAAGATCGAAAAGGAATGGTATATGTCACACAGAGGGCACTGGAAATGATGTCAGCAGCCTTTGGTCCCACTGTTCTCTTCTTTCTAGACTATTCAAGTGACAGCCCTAAAATACACATCTGGCCATGCTACTTCCTACAGAACGCTATTAAGCAGCTCTATTCCTTTCCATTCAGGAAAGTCCACTCCCTTAGCATAACTGGTGAGCCCTTATTGATGTGGTCCTCACCTTTTCCCGCCTCAATTTTGTGCTCATTACCCAGTGCCCCAACCCCACTCTGACCCTTTGACGCTTTGCTCTGTTCTTACTGAACTATTCACCTACAAAAGCCATGCTCTTTAAAGACTATATAGTTACATATACTGTGCCCTTGGTCTGGAATACCTTTTTATATTTAAGACTAAATGCAAGAACCTTCCAGGAAGATCCACTCAAGAAGAATTAATGACTATACTCCTCTCCCTACTGGCTCCTTTTATGCAACCATTCTACCCAGTGCAGTTGATGCTTATTAGTAACTGCAGATTTAAATTCCATGGGTGTAATGCAATCCAGCACTTGGAACATCTATGGCATATCAAAATGTGCTAAGTTGGCTGGAGAGATGAGGAAGAACCAGCAAAGGAGTTTGTATTATACATGCTGGGAGGCAGGTATCTAGAGGGTGGTTACTAACTAGTGAGAGAATCTAGTCAACCACACACCATTTGCCTTTAAAAATGACTTATTCTCTCTGTTTATGTTTATGTAGAAGATATCTCATAGAGGGATGGAAAACTTGTTTTTTAAGCAGCAATATTACCTATTCAGTGCTATACAAACATTTTATTTAACTCTTACAAAACTCACAAGAGTTTTTATGAAAAATCCCATTTTTCAGGTAAAGAAATGGAGGCTTAGGTGAAGTGATTTTTCCACATTTACCCAGCTAGCAATGAAGTCAGGAATCAAAACCAATAGAGAATGGAACAGAGAACATGCAATTTCTGAAGGTGGTGAAAATGGATAAAGACTGAAGATATGTAAGAATGTGATTATTCTTGGCTTTAAAAACAGTTTTGAATAAATAAAATTATGGAGAAAATTATGAGAAGAATTAGAAAATTTTAGGAGTCTTGATGATTTCGTGACAAATTTTCTTAGGCCTTTAATGTTAAAGATCTACTCTACCAGGGCTTTCACATTGCTTAATCCCCAGCCAACCCATAGACTTCTATAGCATTTGGCAGAGTCGATCACATTTCCTCCTGGAAGGGCTTTCCTTGTTTGGCTTCTAGGCTACCACACTCACCTGGTTCCCCTCCCACCTCCCTGGGTTTCCCTGCTCTATCTCCTTTGCTGGTTCTTCCTCATCTATTCAGCCTCTGAAAGTCAGAGTGTCCGGATCCCCTAGGTCTATTCTCTTCTATATCTATGGACAAAGGCCCCATGCACTCATGTTCCTGAGAAAACAGGTCACTACTAGTATAGAAACAAACCTCTTGCTGTCTTTTGCTTCTCACACTCTCCACCTCAATTGTGAATGGCTAAAAAAAAGCTCAATTTGTTGTTTTTGTTTTGTCTTACATTGCTAATTGTTATTAGTGAAAAAACAATTAAAGGGGAAGCTCTATCAGGCTTATCTCAACCTGAAAGATATATTGTCAGAGAAAAAACTCAGAAAGCAACTTAGCAACTTTCTGGCACAGGAGTCCACAAACTAGGTGACTTCACAATCACCTAGGTCTTAAAAAAAAAAGCCATCATTTGAGTTCTACCCCTAGTGATTCTGGTTCAATTGGTACAAGGTAGGGATTAGGCTTTGGTGATTTTTTTAAGTGCCTCAGATGCTTCTAATCTGTGGCCAGGACTGAGAACCAGAGAGCTGGTCCAGAGAAGACAATGTTGAGTCCAAGAATGGTGAGTGACTTGCCTAGGAATGAAAAGCCAAGTGTCTTGCTACCTCTGTCTCCAGGGCATCCTGCTGTCCTTCTTCAGCTGTATAATCAATCTATCAAGGCCTCTCCTCTGTCCCTTGGCTTTCACAGTCACTGCCCTGATACAAGTATTGATTTACAGGGCTTTCTTTACACTAGGTAGGAAGATCCTTAGGAGTAGAAAATAGCCAAGTGGAAGAAAAATCATAAGAATTGTTCCTTTTAATGTTTAACAAAAGAGGATTTTAAATTACTTAGAGTTTCCCAATTTATATAGAATTCTTATTGTAAAATTAACCCCTTGTCATTATTCACTTACCTTACTCCTTTTCTTGTACTCATTTACTGTGTTGAATTTGTTCTGATTATAAAAGTAGTTCATACAATGGTTGGAAATTTGGAAACATTCCTAATTACATAGATAGAGTAAAATTCCCACAGAATCACCACTGAAGGCCTGTTGTTGAAGTGATTCCTCAAATAATCAAATATTTATTGAGCACCTACCATATACCACTTGGTTTCAGAACACCTAGGTCCACACCAGCCCTTGACCTCTGTGTTCTCACTTTATTTGTAAAATGTTCATTCTCACAATTCCTTAGAGCATTATCATTCCCACATGAGCCAACTGAAGCTAAAAAATATTCCTTAGCTTGTAAGCTCCAGGTCCTGGGATTAGCACCTAAATCAGGTGGACTCAAAGTCCAGACCTTTTCCTCTATTTGATGTCAAGTTCTCTTCCTGCCAACTCTCCAGAGTCCTTACTCTCCATTACTTCTTGTTGCTGGTTCTCTGACTCCTGCAAACGTGCCCATTATGAACTGCTATACTACTCCGCTAGTGTGGAAGATAATTCTTCCAGCTCTTCCTCTCACTAGTTTCTTTTTAGCAGTTGCCTCTTCCAAGAAGCCTGCCCTGATTCTCACAGTGAATACCTTTGCTCTGAGTTCTCATAGCTTCCTTTTCCTTCTCTTAAAGCAATGATCAATTTGTTCTTTTCTTAGTTATCTCAGTAATTCTGCTGGTGCTGCCTTTAACAAAAATCCCCCCATCATGTCATTCCAGAG
Organism: Lasiurus borealis; assembly: GCA_004026805.1. Classification (NCBI taxonomy): domain Eukaryota; kingdom Metazoa; phylum Chordata; class Mammalia; order Chiroptera; family Vespertilionidae; genus Lasiurus; species Lasiurus borealis. The sequence continues at coordinate 14,983 of PVJN01002136.1, read as the reverse complement.
CTACTAGTAAAACCCTAGGTCAAGCCATCATCATCTTTGCTTTTGTTCCCCTATAGTCATCCTCTACCTGGCAGTCAGGAAAAACTTTCTGGGTCTAAATGAAAGAACATTATTCTATTGCTTATAACTTTCTATTGTAGGGACTGGCAAACTATAATTAGCTGGGCAATCTGGCATTTCATGTGTTTTTGTAAATAAAGTTTTATTGAAAGACAGCCATGCCTATTTATCTGTGTATTGACAATGACTGCCTTTGCATTGCAGCAGCAGAGTTATGTAGTTGCCACAGAGCCCCTTTGACCTGTAAGACCTACTATATTTACTATTTAGTCCTTAACAGAAAAACTCTGCTGCTCCTGCTCTGTTGGCGTTCCATCTGTTGGGTTATTTATTGTACATAACAAAACACCCCAAAGCTTAGAGGCTTGAAACAATAACAATAATTTATTTTGCTCATTAACCTGCAATTTGGGCATGGCTCATGGAAACAACACCTCTCTCTCTGCTCCATGTGGGTTCAGCTGGGCCACTTGACTAAGGTGAAGCATCCACTTTCTGAATGGCCCACTCACATGGCTGACAGGGAACTCACCTGGAACTCTTGTTCTACATCCTATGTGGGACTGTTGGGATTTCCTCACAGTGTGGGTACAGGAAGTAGAAGCTGCCAGTCAAATGGAATCAAATCAAGGCTCTCCATCAGCCTCCCACTGCCTCGCACATTCCCATTCTTTCACTCTTTTCCAGGGACCCTGGCCTTCTTGCTGCCCTTCAAACATGTTGCCCAGGCTACATCTTGGCGTTTGAACTGGCTCTTCCTCAAGCCTATTCCCACTGGTGTCCTCCCTGCCGCCTTCTCATCATGTAGCTCTCTTCCACCTTCTTATCTAACTAGGTCCCTACCCACAGCCTCTCTCCCAAACGTATTACCGTATTTTTCCTTCCTAGCACTTATCAATACTTGATATTCTCTTGTTTCTTACATGTTATTTGTTTGTTTGTTTGCTTATTTATTTATTTATATGCTTATTGTCAGCTTCCCCCTCCCACAATAGAATGTACAGGCCTTCAAGAATAGAAAACCTGTCTTCTGTTTGGCTGCATCCCCACCACCCAGAAAAAGAAGCTGGTTCATAGCAAGCACTTGATAACAATATATTGACACGATGTTGTCTCTCTGACTATACTATGATCCCTTAAGGACAGGGGCTACCTAGTCTCAGAGTCCTGAAACACCATGGGTGCTCATTAACTGACAGGTGAATGAATCAGTTTGAGTGTTTTTGAACCACAAATGGGAAATCCAGAGGTTCGTATCAATTCCTCCTTAGTCATTAAGCCGCCACTTTCAGTCTCTCTGCCAGTCAGTCAGACACTGTACCTAACTGCAAGCCCTCTCTCCACTTCCCATTTCTCCCTTCCTACTTTTCCTCTCTCTTCTCCCAATCTCAACAACTCTGAGGCTGCCCTGAGGATGTGGGTGTCACCTAGAGCCTCAGTTCAGAGCTACATGGTCCACAAGGTTTGGATAGCCCCACTGCTGAGGTCTCTCAGGCTCCAGGTACCTCAGCTGGTCCTGAGATCTTCTAGAGCATTTGGATCCATTCCAGGGTGGCCCCAAAATGAGCTTGGAACCTAGATCTCTAAGAACAGAAATGGGGCCCTTCAGGTTTCTAAGGTGAGCTCCAGTGCTTAGCAATGAGTAGCTTAGCCCAATCAATATTTATCCAGTGAATGAGTGAATGCTAGGGGACAACCATGGCCCCACTCTAGTCAGATTCTCTATCCTGAGGTTAAACAAAAAAGACACATGACTGGCCCCTGGTATGAGTCCCCGGCCAATGGCTGGCTGCTCTTTGCTTGCCTGGCCCTTGCAATGACAAGGCCCTGCCCCTCCAATGTCTGTTCCTCTCCACCATTAGCTACAAAAATACCTCCATCTCTTCTCTATACTGCCATTTGGCCTGGGAAACAGTGAATTCTGTTGCTGGAAATCTCATAAAAGAAAGACACCCATGTACATGTGTACATTCAGGAAAAAGGGAAGAAGGTGGACTGAAAGATAGATTACCCTACACTCTTGCCCCAAGAAGAGAGCAGTTTCTTGCTCCTTAGAAAAATCTACTCACTAAGGCATAAAACAGAAAGACTGCCAATCCTATTTAAGTAAAACCCTTGTCCTCGATTATCATATTTCAAATTGGAATCACATTCTTCCCCCATGCTCCCCCCCGCCACCCTGCTCATGGCCCTTGCCCCATTGCACTTTATTCTGTGTGAAGTCCCAGTGGGGAAATGTGAATTCCACGGATTAAACGGCGCCTGTGATGGGCCTGCCACCAGCAAGTTCTGAGAAGACACATCCAATTAAAATAGACAATGTTTCAAAGGCCCAAGAAAGGCATTTCATCTCCAAAAGTGTTACCTTCGGCAATCTTGGCTCTCCCCCTCCTTCCCCAATATAAAATTTAGGTCAGCATAATCCGCAAAAACAGCCCTTGCTGCTCCTCTTCTGCCTCCCACTTCTGGAGCTGCGTGCTTAGAAATAAATTGGATCCAAATGCTCCCCCAGCCGACTTCAGTGTTTTGGGTGAAAGCTGGCCTGGGACTGCTGGGTGGCTGGTGGGCTCGCTGCACACTGGACGTGTGATGAGAAAAGCCTAGGAAACTGGTTGTGTTCAATAATGAAATCAATCCTTGGGGCCCACGTTCCATTGTAACAGTAAATCCCACTCACCTACCCTGAACATCAGTGATGTGGCCCCAGAGACCCTCCAGTCCTCTATGGGCCCTTCACCCGTAAAAAGAGGTGAGCTGGCTGGATGTTACGCTGCCCCTTGTTGCTCTCGTGCCCACATTTCTCGGCTTCCACAGAGCCTTTTGGCAGCAGATACTCTCACAGGGAATATAGGTCCCTCCCTCTCATCAGCCAAGGGTGAATCTGTGTCCACTCCCTCCCCTGGACGCCTCTGTGAGAATGTCCAGATGCCTGGGTGATAGAGAGATGGGTGTCTGCAAGAGGAGCCCTCCTCAGTCAAATGAGGTGAGAAAGACTGGCTTTCCCCCCAACGCTCCCTGCTTGCTGAGACAAGCATTGCGCTGGCCAGAGAGACAGCGCTGTTTTCTTCAACAGAAAAGTCAGTCCTGTGCTTGGAGCAGCGGGAGAGAGAGCAGGCTGGCTGGGGTATGTCAGGAGAAGAGGAGGACCTAGAGAATGTCTTCTCACACTCCTGTCTCCGCTGGCCTGGCCTGCAAGAGACTTCTGGCAGGTGCCAGGTGCGCTTGAGAAACCCTTCTCATTCTACCTTTTTCCATTGGAGAAAAGAGGGGACAGACTTAGGAACAGCCACCCTGATTTTACTGACAAACCATCTGGGCCATTACTGTAGCCTCAGGAGGGCCCATGAGACTACAGTGAGGTGGGCTATGGCCACTCATCCTCTGGGGTCAAACTCAGCTACGGGGACATAGTACTAGAAAGACCTTAGGCATTGTTTAGCCCACTCTCTCCAATCTGCAGAGGAGGAAACGGAGGCCCAGGAGGGGAGGTGATGCGTCATGTTCATACAGAGTTGCTCATAGAACTGGTGGACCAAGGATTCCTGATTGCCCGGCTGAATTAATCTCCATTATCTTATGACCTTCATGTTTTCCCAGTTTCCTGCTTTCCTGATTTAAAATTAATTTAACTCCATTCAACAAGTGTTTATAGAACACTTGCCTTGTTCCAGATACTATGTTGGGTCCTGGGGGATAAAGAGGTGACTAAGCCACAGACTCTGACCTCAAGAAGTTCACTGAGGATTCTTGAAGATGGCGGCATAGGTAAACACCTACACTGCTGCCTCACACAACAATTTCAAAACTACAACTAAAAGACAGAACGGACAACATCCAGAACCACAGGAAAGCTGGCCAAGTATAAGTTCTACAACTAGAAAAAAAGAGAGGGGCTCACAGAGACCCAGAGAAGCTGCAAAAAGTTGAGGTATGGAGACGCGCGCTGAGAGAGCGGGTGCCTGAGTACCTGGCTGGCTTTCTCTGGCTGGAGGGAAATGGAGACTCTCAACGGCATTGAACCCCTTATCCTACGACACTAAACCCCAGACCCAACCGAAACTCATACGGGGGGAGTTTGGACTGTGAAAAGGGAGAAGTGCACGGAAATTTAGGAGAGTCGCAAAAGATAGGAGGTCTGGTCATGGTCGGTCACGCGTGCACACACACGGCGCCGCCCGGAGGACAGATTGCTGATTGTGCTGCTGGCTTTTGCGACTGCTCGGGAGACAGACCCTCCCAACTGTGCCACTTCTGAGCCCACTGGGCTCCTGTTTCGGGCGAAACCCTGGAGACCTAGACTCGTGTGGTCCTGGGGCGCAGGGGAGCTGGAAAGGCAGCGGTCTAGAGGCACTGCGGGCGCAAGCTCGCACAAGGACCGCTCCAGCAATTACCCAGTCACGTAAGACTCTGGGGCCGTGGAGGGCGGGACCGACTGGAAGGCAAGGCGGTCCCTTAAGCCCTGAGACTCCACCCATCCCAAGCTCAACAGAGGCTTCTGTGGTTTTGCAAGTACAGAAGTTTCCCCGACATAGTGAAAATGCCAAGATAAGGGAAGGGATCAAAAACAAAAGAAATGGAGGGGAAAAAAATGACTGGATATAGAGTTCAAAACCACGCTTATAAGGTTTTGCAAGAATATGCTAGAAAAGATGGATAAATTTAGAGAGAGCCAAGAGGAGATGCAAAAAAGCCTACTAGAGACTCAAAAGAGCCAACTAGAGATGCTAGAGATGATGCATAAATTTAGCGAGTCCCAAGAGGAGATGAAAAAAGGACCAACTAGAGACACTAACTGAAATAAAAAATATACAGAGTCCTAACAGCAGACTAGAGAAAGGCAAGAATCAAGTCAAAAATTCGAAATATAAAGAAACAGAAAACACTCAACTGGAAAAGCAAGAAGAGAAAAGAATCCAAAAATGTGAATATAATGTAAGGAGACTCTGGGACAGCTTCAAGCATACCAACATCAGAATTATGGGAATGTCAGAAGAAGAGAGAGAGAGCAAGATACTGAAAACCTACTTAAAGAAATAATGACTGAAAACTTCCCACATCTGGTAAAAGAAATGGACTTACAAGTCCAGGAAGCACACAGAACCCCACATAAAAGGAATCCAAAGAGGACCACACCAAGACACATCATAATTAAAATACCAAGAGCAAAAGACAAAGAGAGAATATTAAAAGCAGCAAGAGAAAAACAGTTCATTACCTACAAGGG
>PVJN01002135.1:0-124055 GCA_004026805.1 Lasiurus borealis | reverse complement strand
TCTTTTTTAAAAATATATTTTATTGATTTTTTTTACAGAGAGGAAGGGAGAGGGATAGAGAGTTATAAACATTCATGAGAGAGAGACATCCATCAGCCACCTCTGCACACCCCCTATTGAGGATGTGCCCGCAACCAAGGTACATGCCCTTGACCGGAATCGAACCTGGGACCTTTCAGTCCGCAGACTGATGCTCTATCCACTGAGCCAAACCGGTTTCGGCAACAATAGACACTCTCAGAGAGCTCTTTTTTTACATCTTCCTAAAAGCTCACACTGATAAACCTCTTCCCATGTTGGTGAAGCGATCCCTGGGTGCTGGGTCCCGTGACCCTTCTGTCCCCATGGTCCCCCTAACGGCCTGGATGGCATCGCTCCCTCCGGGGAGGCTCCACCCTGAATTTAAAAGTGGCCTCCAACGGTTGATGTTGCCCTTTGGGTGTCTCAGAGAGAGGAACTTGGGACTGTTCGTTGATGACGTGACGCAGGAGATTTATTGGAGACCAGAGGGCTCAACGGAAAACCGTCTTGATTTATTTCCAGTTGGAAGGGCTCGTTTGAAAGACACAGCAGCCAGTTGCTATGAGCCTCTGGAGTCACAACTGGGCCCTCTCTTTCTCGGGAGAGGCACGCAGACCTCTCAGGAGTCCTGCGTGTCTGCAGGGGTTGCAGCGTGGCCAGTGTCATTGTCACAGACACTGGGGCTCACCAGTGATCTGTATCCATGGCTACTGGGCCTCAGCCTCACGCTAACTTTCTTTAGACCTTGGGAATATTAGCAGCCAGACCTTGGGGGTGTATGACAGTTGCTCTTTGCTAAGATTGGCCAGCAAAGTTAAGTAGTGGATAAGCTTGTAGACTCTTGGTGCCAGACTGGCTCGGTTTGAATCCTCCCTCCCTCATTGCCAGCTCTGGGAATCTGGGCATGTTTTCCCCACTCACTGGGCCTCAGTTTCTGTATCTGGAAAATGGGTATAATAACGGTACCCATTTCCTGGGGTGGTTTTAAGGGTAAAATGAGTCAGTCCTTGTAAAATGCTTAGAATAGCGCCCAGGATATACATAATAAACGCACGAGGTGCTGTTAATGCTTTTGGTATTTTTAAATATATTTTTTATTGATTTGCCTTTGGTTTTATTAATAACAGCCTTTGGGGGAATAATTTTGGTTTGTGTAAGTGTTAAGGAAGCCCATTAGGAAGTCATCGTATGTTCTCAGGACTGGAAGGACACACAGCCCTGAAGGTTTGGTCCCTTTTAGGGTCTGAAGGAAGGAACTGTGAACACTCATGGGCTAGTTGAGCTGAAATGAAGTTTCGGCGCCAGCTTTGTGATTCCAGATGGCTGAATGCCATCAGGATTGAGAGCTGAACTTCAGCCGAAACCGGTTTGGCTCAGTGGATAGAGTGTTGGTCTGCGGACTGAAAGGTCCCAGGTTCGATTCCAGTCAAGGGCATGTTACCTTAGTTGCGGGCACATCCCCAGTAGGGGGCGTGCAGGAGGCAGCTGATTGGTGTCTTTCATAGATGTTTCTAACTCTATCCCTCTCCCTTCCTCTCTGTAAAAAGTTACTAGAATATATTTAAAAAAAAAGAGTTGGACTTCATGAAATTAAGATAAGTGCAGGCTATGGGATTTTCACATTTGCATAGAATCTCTTCACTCCAATTGGCTGATGCCTATTGTATGCCAGGCCTTCTTTAAACCGGGTCTGAAGATGATGTTTACCTGTCTTGGCTGAGCAGAGTACACACAACCACACACCACTACTTGCATACACACATGTGGACACACTCACACCATGCATGCGGGTATGGTCTATCAAGCTACATTGGTGGTGGCACGGAGGGCTGTATTCAGAAGTCTCAACCTGAATTGGTTCCTGTAGCAATTGCATATCTGTGTGCCAGATAGCAAACTAGAATCTTATTTCAATAAGAGAGAAACCGCCATGGAGCACCAAACCACCGCCACGCCTCAGCCTTCCTTTTTAACCTGGGTGTGACTGCAGCTCCTGGCTGAGCCCTGCCAGGCGGTGGCCTCTCCTGCCATCTACTGCAGTCTCCCCTCCTGGCCTCGCCCCCAAGAAGCGAATGGGGAGGCTTTGTTTTTCTTTGGTGGCTAGACAAGGCGAGCCCCCGGAAGGGCTGCCACTCGGCAGGACAGTGTCCCTTTGCTGAGACTGGCCAGCAGAGGCCAGAGCTGGAACTGTTAGGAAAGACAAACAACATTTCCAAAGGGCCGTGTGCGGTGCCCTCCTCTCTGCTCCTTTTGCTTCATTAGCCACATGCTGTGTGACTGGCCAAGAGGGACATCATTACCCCCAAAAAGGAATGGATCTCACACCAAAACACATGTTCTCCATTTCTCCTACTTCTGACGTTTTTTTTTTTTGTTTTTTTTTTAAAGCACCTACATGCTAATAATGCAAACAAAAGCAAGGGAAACCAATTGAGATGGGCTTACTCCCCTGTTTCCCTGAAATAAGACAGTGTCTTAGATTAATTTTTGCTGGAACTTACTCAAGTGCAAACCAGGATAACAGTCCCAGCAAAAGGATGAGTTTCAGGGAAGGCCTTCTCGGTCTTTAGAGATTGTTACCGAGGACTCTGTGGAACCAGAGGATTGTTCAGCTCCTTATTGAGCTCTCAGGTTAATGTCTGCAGAACTCCCAGAAGCCCTTGGCTCAAATCACGTTCACCCAGGGAGAGCACTTAGGTTTCCTGTGGAATGTTAACGCTTGGGAGCAAACACCAGGCCTTAGACTAGTGGTTCTCAGCCTTTCTAAGGCCGCGACCCTTGCATACAGTTCCTCATGTGGTAGTGACTCCCCAACCATGAAATTTTGCTACTGTGATGCATCGTGATGTAAATATCTGCATTTTCCGATTGTCTTAGGCGACCCCTGTGAAAGGGTCGTTCGACCCCCAAAGGGGTTGTGACCCACACCACTGCCTTAGACCTATCTGTCAAGGTGTGTTTTTGAAGATGTTCAAGGAGTCGTTCGTTCATTCAGCAATATTCATTGAGCATCCCCTCTCTGTCGGCGGCTAGTGTGGGCATTAGAACATAGCTGTAGCCGAAGCCGGTTTGGCTCAGTGGATAGAGCGTCGGCCTGTGGACTGAAGGGTCCCTGCTTCGATTCCGGTCAAGGGCATGTATCTTGGTTGTGCGCACATCCCCAGTAGGGGACGTGCAGGAGGCAGCTGATCGATGGCTCTCTTTCATTAATGTTTCTAACTCTCCATTCTTCTTTCTTCCTCTCTGTGAAAAATCAATAAAATATAGTGTAAACCAGTGGGAGGCCTTTCCTTTTGGGGGAGCTTCCATCACAGAAAGGGCAGGTGGATGGATGATAAGTAAACGCACAGGCAAATAAACACGTTTCTGTGAAGACACAAACGCCAGGTGAGGCGAGGGAGGCGCCGTGAGATGGATTAGACTGTGTTCAGGGAAGGACGCTGAGTTAGGTGATGTGGAGTTGACAAGAAAGGGATAATCAGGATAGAACGTTCCAGACACAGGGAAAGGCAGATATACATGTTGGAAGGTGGGACAGAGCCCAGAATTCCCACAGGGACTGAAGGGAAGCTCTGAACCTGGAGCAGAGTGAGCTACTTACAGTTTAGAGATCTTATCTGCTGTCACAAGGAAATTTATTCTGGGTGCAGCTGGCACAGTGGAGATGCTAAGCAAGGGAGCGAGGCCACATGATTGTGAGAAAATGCTCGTAATATAAGATTAAGTGGGGAAGACTCCCAAATATAAATTGTATACTTAGTATTATTTTAACTAGAAACACACATACACATATTCGGAAAACAAACTGAAAGACGATGCCACCAAATGTTTAAAATGTTAGCAATGCTTTCGTAGTGGTGGCCTGGCTTTTCCTTCATTGCTTTCCAGACTTTTGTAAGTTTTCAACAAGTTTGTGTTGCTTTAATAATCGGACGTAAGTCATATGCTTTTTCTTTTTACTTATTCACTCCTTTATTGAGGAATATCTTGGTTGAGTGCAAAGTTTGGCAATTATGAATAAACAGCTGTGTGTAGGTTTTTGTGTAGACATAAATTCTCAGTTCCTTTGGGTAACTACCAAGGAGTGTGATCGCTGAACCAAAGAGTAAGAGAATGTTTGCTTTGGAAGAAACCATCAAGTGGCCTTCTAAAGGGGCTGTGCCATTTTGCAGTGTCGCGGTGTTCAGAGACAAACCGAGGCTTATTCAACATTTTAAGAGTTTGAGCAAAATTTGATTGCAAGCAAGCAGCACAATGCGGTTAGCTGCACTCCCAATTAGATGCTCTTACAAGAGTTTGTTGGGCTGAAACTCAGTGTGGATAGAGCGTCGGTTTGGCTCCGTGTGGATAGAGCATCGGCCTGTGGACTGAAAGGTCCCAGGTTCGATTCTGGTCAAGGGCATGTATCCTGGTTGCGGGCACATCCCCAGTGGCAGGTGTGCAGGAGGCGGCTGATGGATGTCTTATCGGCCTGTGGACTGAAAGGTCCCAGGTTCGATTCTGGTCAAGGGCATGTATCCTGGTTGCGGGCACATCCCCAGTGGCAGGTGTGCAGGAGGCGGCTGATGGATGTCTTTCCTCGATGTTTCTGACTCTCTATTCCTCTCTCTTCCTCTCTGTAAAAAATCAATAAAATATATTTTTTTAAAAAAAGTTTGTTGGGCAGCAATTGACAGAGAGAAAGGCAGAGTGATGTGACTTTCCTAGCTCAGATCTGAGCTCAGTGTGGTGGGGGCGCTTTGGAATGTGGGAGCAGTCGAGAAGTGTATTTGGCTTTTGAATGAAGCGGCTCCAAAACAGACTTCTGACTCCTCACTGATGATGTATGTGAATGCACATGAACGTTTCTACTTTCATCCCACAGACTTGAATGTAACCTGCCGGTACGCGGGCGTGTTCCACGTGGAGAAAAATGGCCGCTACAGCATCTCCCGGACCGAGGCCGCTGACCTCTGCAAGGCTTTCAACTGCACCCTGCCCACCATGGCCCAGATGGAGGAGGCCCGGAAAGTGGGGTTTGAGACCTGCAGGTGAGCCCCCACCTTAGAGCACGGGCTGCCTGGGCCTGGGGGTGGGGCTTAGCACAGGGAAGGCTGTTCCCTGGTATGTGATTGGATGATGCCTGTAGGCCTCACCCATGAACTTGACCCAGTCAATCTGGAACTTGCCTGCCAGCAGAAATTTGCAGCCTCTCAAGACACCTTTGTAAAAGATAACGGAGGCCGTGAAGGGTCAACAGCTGGAATCCTAATGCCTGCAGTCCTTCCTCATGGCTCTCTCTCGCTTTGAAGCAACATGCAATGTTACTGTCAGAACCGCAAGAACACGTAAACCAAATAACAGTGATTAAAATGAACATGTGCCTGGCAGGAGTCTAGGCCCTGCAGACTTGGCCTAAGGCAGACTTTTCAAACAACCCCTCTCTTTCTGTTTCTCTATTCTCTGTTGCTTCAGTTTGAGAGGGTTACAAAAAAATAAAAAAAGGGGGCACGACAGTTGTTAAGGCAAATGACTAGCAACTGGGAAAGAACAGGAGGGACTCAGAAAGGCCTCCTGGGAGGCTTCCTTGGAGACCACGTGCTCCGGGGAACTTTCCTCAAACCCTCCGGCCAGGGGTGCCCTTTAAGAGCAGGCTGTGGCGAAGACCATGGCCAAGTGCATGCTTGGGTTGGTTTTCACTAGGAGCGCTCTGAGTCATCCGAACAAGCCCGCGATTCCCATCCCAGTCCACCGCCGCCCCTTCTGTGCTTCTGCAATGGAATGCCACTAGGAACATTCAGTACATCAGTCTCCCTCCTTTTTTTTTTTTTTTTTTTTAATAAATATATTTTATTGATTTTTCACAGAGAGGAAGGGAGAGGGATAGAGAGTTAGAAACATCGATGAGAGAGAGAGAGACATCGATCAGCTGCCTCCTGCACGTCCCCTACTGGGGATGTGCCCGCAACTAATGTACATGCCCTTGACCGGAATGGAACCTGGGACTCTTCAGTCCACAGGCCGACGCTCTATCCACTGAGCCAAACCAGCCAGGGCTGAGTATTTCTTTTCTCCCTGGATGAACAGTGACCCAGTCACGCCACAGGCACACATATAAATGTTACCGGTACAAAACTGGCCGTCGAAACCATGTGGCAAAAACCCCAGAATAACAAGGGGATGTAGATTCTAGATGGTCCGTGTTCTACAGACTTGGTGGGTGCAGTAAGGGTGGAGGCTTACTGAGTATTATCATTTAAAAAAGAAAAAAGAGAAACACAGTGCCAAAGAGATCTATTGTTCCACCCAGAGCTGAAGCATTGCAAAACTCATTTTCATAATTTCACTCAGGTAGCAATGAATCAGCTATGTCGCAGCACAGATGGCAGAGTGTCAGGCCGGGAGAAAACTTCAGTTGTCCGCCCCACCCTGATGAGTAGCAATTCTCAGATATATGGAAACTTACTAACATTTAACTGTGACCCCCTTCCCCCCACAACACACCCCAAGCTAAGGAGTCTTTGGAGAAACCAGTCTGTTGGTTTAGGTGAGGAATTAGTCATGCAAGCTGCAAATTGCAACATAGACTTAATGAGTTCTGTGTGCTTGGAAATCTCAAACTCCCAGCCATCTCCACGGGGTCTTGCAGGGATTGCTCTATTGTTGCCACTGGCAGGAGAGATTAAAAGGATTAAGGCTGTGTCTTAGCTTTGCATATAAAAACAATACCCAAAAAACAAAAACTTGCTGAATTTAGCTTCTCCTTCCCTGCCTTTCCCTGCCACCACCTTGTCCCTTGCAAATGATATTTTCTCAGCGCACATCTCATTTCCGGTTTGAGGCATTTACTAGTAGATCCCAGAGAAATTGTGAGTAGCCACCATCATGCCGACGGAAGAGGCTGGGCTGCTGCATGTTTCACCGGAAGGAGTCTCCAGCTCCAACATGCTCCCAGAAACACCTTGGTGGGGGCAGTGCGGTTTAAAGTGCTTCTCTGCCTGTGATGCTTCTGGAAACTTCCTGAGCTCCACGAGGCATTGCCATCTCCTGACTTAATTGCCGCTGTTCCTGTTTTAATGACGGTCAATTTACTTGCCACTCTACCTGGGGTGTTCACGAGATGGAAGGCTCATGTATCTGGCAGGTGAACAAGCCTTCATGTTTAGAGTAACGGAGTTTGAAGGAAGGGATCGTTCAAAAACGACGAGGCAGGGAGAGAAGGGTGGGGATGGGAAATAAGACAGATTTGGCATTTTGTGGCTGAAATGATCAGCCACCTAATGCTATGGTAAGGGAGCCGGTCATTTTCTGCATTTTCTGAAAAGGTCTGAAGGTCATGGACAGCCACACTGGATCCCACATCATGAAGTGGTCGTTCTTTTATCTCCGGTGACTTGGACTTGCTTCTGCTTGTCCAAACTGACCTGACCACAATTTTTATTTGAAACTATTTTCTTTCACGAATCTCTCTCTCTTTTTAAAAGAGCTTTTATAGAGCTCTAAATGAAATCACGTTGTTTCTATCAGCCTGATCTCTCCCTCTCCCTCTCCCCCTCCCTCTGCTGTTATTTTTGGATTTCACATAACTAACTCCCTGGCTGAAACCCTGAGCGTCCCTCCGGGGAGAGTTGAAGGAAGCGTGGCCCTGCGTGACATGTCACTGGGCGGGGGGTGTGATGAAATGCCGCTCGCAGGTGGATAACCGCCGCTGTCTCTTTGGCAGGTACGGGTTCATAGAAGGCCATGTGGTGATCCCCCGCATCCACCCCAACTCCATCTGTGCCGCCAACAACACCGGGGTGTACATCCTCACCTCCAACAACTCCCAGTACGACGCGTACTGCTACAATGCTTCAGGTTGGTGCTAAGTGGATGGTCTTTGTGTTTGGGGTCGCTTCGGGCCAAGAGGGGTGCAATCTGGGCTCACGGGGGGACCCCCAGGGCTTCCAGAGTTCAGGGAACAGCCACAGCAGAGAGGAAATTGCTGTCTCTGGGGTGCTTGCCTGCTAAGCTGGGGAGGCCCACCATAAGCTAGTCAATATCAAAAACCTTCTATGAAACCAGAGAGAGAGAGAGAAGAGCTGTAAAAAAAGAAGGCAGAGCTGAAACCGGTTTGGCTCAGTGGATAGAGCATCGGCCTGAGGACTGAAAGGTCCCAGGTTCGATTCCAGTCAAGGGCATGTACCTTGCTTGTGGGCACATCCCCAGTAGGGGGCGTTCAGGAGGCAGCTGATCGATGTTTCCCTCTCATCGATGTTTCTAACTCTATCCCTCTCCCTTCCTTTCTGTAAAAAAAATTAAAAAAATAAAATATATTTAAAAAAAAGAGAGATTTGCATGCTGGGCCACTGGCCAGGCCCCTCCCAGTCTAATAAGGGGCTTACTTCCAACTCCTGGCTGAAAAGCACACGTTGGCACGTCTCATTCAGGCCCCAGCAAAACTAAAGAATTGTTCGCATCGTGAATCTTCAGGGTCTCTTCAGAAGGCTCAGACTTGTAAATGTCAATGTTTTGAATGCCAACAATCGAATACATATCTTACTTCTCAAACCGAGCCTCCTGTTCAGGTTGTGTGAAGGGGAAGATAAAGACGCCAGATAAACTTGACACTTCTACCTGGCCTGCCAGTTTTCCTTTAAGACAGGAAGGACAGACTTCCTGTCTTTCAACTCGCTGGAAAGTGACGGAAGACATGTTCCATACGAGACAAACACAGATATTGTTGTATGATGACCTAAGGCCGTGGTCGGCAAATTGCGCCTCGTGAGCCACATGCGGCTCTTTAGCCCCTTGAGTGTGGTGGCCCTTCCACAAAATACCACGGCCTGGGCTAGTCTATTTTAAAGAAGTGGTGTTAAGTTTAAAAAATGTGGCTCTCAAAAGAAATTTCAATCGTTGTCCTGTTGATATTTGGCTCTATTGACTAATGAGTTTGCCGACCACTGACACATTATTTAGGAGATAAACACAGATTTTAGATATGGTCGTAGAATATACAACCTACACGGCTTTTTAAGCTAAAGTAGGGACGTCAAAGAAATTGTGAGATTACATCAATCGCTTTAGGTAATGCCATGCCACCCACTGTTGCATGCGCAATAGCGATCAGAGTGAGAATTCAGAGGGGAAATCTAGAGTCTAGGACAAAGAAATTGCCAGGGCTGGTTAGTTGAAATGGAGTGACCAAATATATATATACAGGGCACTAAAGCTATGGAGGAACACTCACAATAAGGAGAGAACTGTAGACTACCCCTCCTGGTCATATAAATAAAGAATACAAATGGCATTTGATCACAAGGAGACTAGTCCATTTGAGGCTCCACAGTACATGGCCCATACCCAGGTCCCAAACCCATAGCCAGAATGTCCATTCTAATGACATGCGAGTGAGAAAAACCCCATGCGAAGAATCAGGAATTAGACACGGAGTCACACGTGGTCAAGCTAGTGGTCCTTGAGGTCCGGAAGGTGGGCAACCACTGCCCTAGAGTGTCTCCGGGTTCTGCCTGCTTTGTCTCCCGCTGAGCTGTGTTGGGTGGATGGATATCTGCAGTAAATCATGCCGTTGCATATCCCCGTTGCCTCACCTGATTTACAGGTTGCTGTCACTTGCTGAAAAGATCCCTAATTCAAAAAGGCAGAAGCTCAGGTTGTTTTATTGCCTGGAAATGAAGTCATCTGGGCAAGTTCCTACCGAGACTTTGCTCCCTGTTTTTATTTGTGCCTCTCCTCAGAGGAGTGGAGAGCGCTGTTCACTTCCCTCCTCTTTGGAGGGGGAGGGGTACTTTCGTTACAAAAGTTGAGAAATCCTGGGAGTGTATTGCATACCAAAGTGGCTGTATTAAAGTAGTGCAATTCAGAGCAGCATTTATCTTTTTCTCTTTTTCAGATTTATAATATGTTTTAATAAGTTTTTCTTGAACTTTTTTTTTTAAAATATATTTTATTGATTTGTTACAGAGAGGAATGAAGAGAGATAGAGAGTAAGAAATGTCGATGGGAGAGAAACATCGATCAGCTGCTGCTTGCACACTCCCTACTGGGGATGTGCCCACAACCAAGGTACATGCCCTTGACCAGGAATTGAACCTGGGACCTTTCAGTCCCCAGGCCGACGCTCTATCCACTGAGCCAAACCAGTGAAGGCCTCTCTTGAATGTTTTAAGTCTATTAGTTGATCGGCTCTATGTGCGCTCAGGACTTGCTGGGCAGAGTGGAATAAGGAAGAGCCGGGACCATATTTCTTATCTTGAGAATTAATCTTGTTGAAGCAACGAGACAAAAAGGGAAGGCGTTTGAGAAGAATGTTTATCTAGAGATAAACTCCTTTCATTAAACTGTCTTGGCTTAGAGTCCGCTGACGGGGGTATTAAGTAAGCTACAGATCTTGATAACCTTCTGCACAGTGTGACGGATCTCACTGGAAAGATCCTGGCCTCCTACTCAGCCTGAGCACTACCGGCAGGACCCCCGGCAAGCTGGCTGCAGGGACCGAAGCCAGCCCAATCTCAGCAGATAGCTTGTGCGTGCTCACAATGTCAGCAATGTTGTTGTACAGCGCGGCCTGTGGTTTACAAGTGAAAACAAGGCAGACCCTGCAAAGCTTGCTGCTTTTTATTGCCTCATCTGTTCTCGATAAGGCCCAGCATGAGCCTGGTGTGGCTTCTGTGTAAACAACACAGAGCACTCACTTGAATGAGTTCATTTTTAAAATTGGCTTTGAATAAAAAAGCCTCGCTTTTGAAGGAGAAATGTAGGGGAGATTCTAGATTGACTTGTTTATTCGTTTAGTCATTTATTGAGTAAATATTTATTGGATAGCTAGAATGTATCAGGCATTGAGGAAGGCATCTTTCAGTCAGCCGAGTGATGGGCTAGACCAGTGGTTCTCAACCTTCCTAAGGCCGCGACCCTTGCATACAGTTCCTCATGGGGTGGTGACCCCCAACCATGAAATTTTGCTACTGTGATGCATCGTGATGTAAATATCTGCATTTTCCGATGGCCTTAGGCGACCCCTGTGAAAGGGTCATTCGAACCCCAAAGGGGTCTCGACCCACAGGTTGAGAACCGCTGGGCTAGACTGAACAGTTAACATTTCCTTGGCTTTTTGGGGGCAGTGGAGGCAAGGTTTTGAGATGCAGCCCACCAGGAAGCTCACCTCAGGAGTCTTCCTGACAAACCTTTAGGTTCAGGAAGACCGCACCAGGCCTGATTCCCCCAGCCACACACGCTCATTACACAGAATGAAAGGCCTTCTAACGAGGCCCTGCTGTCTGACAGGGAGCGTGAACGTACCGATTGCCCATTTGGGTCACTATCCTGCCAGTGTGCCTGCCAGATCTGATGTTCTCTGTCAGAGCTAAGGTGAACTGGAGCATGAAGGGGGTCTGTTCGAACAAATGTTCTAATCATGTACAAAACAGTTTTTTGACATCATCCCCCTTTCTATTTCAACTCAACTCCTAGAAATTCCCAGAGTAATCAGCAGTCATGTTTGAATTTGGTGATGGGGGGGAAATTCCCAGAGTAATCAGCAGTCATGTTTGAATTTGGTGATGGGGGGGTGGGAGGGGGCGGAGGGTGCTTCCATTCTTGCCATTAAGAAGTCACAATCCAAGGTCTGATTCTGGGTCTGTATAATGTAACAATATCAGAAGCATGTCACAGGTCAGGCCAGCTCTGGCGGTGTCCCCCTGGCAGACTGGTAGCTGCTCTTCAACATCACCTAGATCAACTATTTACCCTGATTTTTTTTTAATACATTTTATTGATTTTTTTTTTTTTTTTTTTTTTTTTTTTACAGAGAGGGAGGGAGAGAGACAGTTAGAAACACCCATGAGAGACATCAATCAGCCACCTCCTGCACGCCCCCTACTGGGGATGCACCCGCAGCCAACATACATGCCCTTGACCAGAATAGAACCTGGGACCCTTCAGTCCTCAGGCCGACCCTCTATCCACTGAGCCAAACGGGTTTCGGCTGCCCTGATTCTTTTTTTTTTTTTTTTTAAACAGCATATGATTATATTTAATGCACAAGTTCGATACAACCAAATGCCCTGATTCTTAAATGAGGATTTATTGGGAAAATGTTTTGAAAATGATAAAAATCTAAAGAATGTTCATTATTATTGTCCCTCATGATCTTGTGAATTCCTCAAAAGTGGGGACAAGAAAAAAAATTTTTTTGCTTCTTTTTTATTATGTGTTGAGTAAATGCCTAAAATAATGAATACATGGACTGATGTATCTGGAGCTGCCTTTAATTATTTCTCATGGCAGTGCCATTCAGAGTTTATCTCAATGTTTTTTGATTTGTTTATGTTTGTGGACTATTTGGGGGGGTTTACATCTTAGGTGTGGGACTCTTTTTTTTTCCTTTTTCAACAAATAGTTGAGCCCCTCTCTGCCCCCATCACACATAAATATCCTGGCTAAGAGAGCTAAGGTTCCTACTCACCTTGCAGAGCTGAAATATTTCTCTGGAGGTGGGTGTGGAGCAGGTGGTGGGGGTTGGGAGATGTACCATGAGTAGGCATCGAAGAAAATGAACATAATTTTAAATCATGGTAAGCCTGAGGAAGAAATGAGAGCAGCCGAAATCGGTTTGGCTGAGTGGATAGAGTGTCTGCCTGCAGACTGAAAGGTTCCAGGTTCGATTCCGATCAAGGGCATGTATCTTGGTTGCAGGCACAGCCCCGGTAAGGGGGTGTGCAGGAGGCGGCTGATGGATGTGTCTCTCTCATCGATGTTTCTAACTCTCTCTCTCCTTTCCTCTCTGTAAAAAAAAAAAAAAAAAAAAAAAAAAAATCAATAAAAGATATTTAAAAAAAAGAATATGTGATGGATAAATGCCAGTTTTCTTAAAAAAAAAAAAAATGAGAACAGACCACGTGTGATGGTGACGGGCATGGGGGGGGGGTGTTGAGAGGCGAGTTTACATTGGATGGTGAGGAATGGGCTTCTCAGGGAGGCAACTTTCTCTGGGAAGAGACTCTCTTCTGAGAAATCTTTGAGTCAGCCTTTGCAAGATCTTTTCCTAAAACTTGCTTTTCTCTGGGTGAATACGTAAAGCTGCCATTGAGTTTCACTATGAGGCCCAAGAAACAGGCAGGTAAAGGATGTCCCTTTATCTATGGAAAAGGTCTCCTAGGGACCGGGAAGCCACCAAACTGTTTGGTTCAACTTGTGTTTTTGTCTAATGTTAGGATGCCAAGTGGTTTATGGCAGGACACTTAAAATATTTGGTATAATAGCCTTCCTTGGGATAGCAATCTGCCTGCCTGCCTTCGTCCATCCATCTGTCCATCTGTCTATCCGTCCATCCACCCATCCATCCCTTTCTTCTTTGCTCTTTGCCAACAAGCCACTCTAACGTGTGCTTTATTAGGGAAAGACCATGTCTATCGTATGCATTGCTGTACCCCCAGCCTTCCACAGTGCCTGATACAGAACATATGTATTTGGTAATGAATGAATTTGTGGGGATGGGAAGGATAACGAGCGAGCTTCTAAAAACGTGTAAAGCTAAATAAAAATGAAAAAAATGCATCACAAAGGCCAGCGAAGTTCCCAGGATTGTTAACCAAATTTCAGAAAAGGAAAATATTTGCAGTAAGCTATAATAAAAAAATATATTCTAATAACTAAAAGAAGTAGGAATTGACTTTACTCATGTTTTTTAGCATTCTCATGCATTTTTCCTTTTCTCCCTCATAGCACCACAGGAGGAAGATTGTGACCCAATCACAAACCTGACCAACGCCTTTGATGGACCAATATCCATAAGTACGTATCTCTTCTATCCTTCTTGGGAAAGGGATCAAGTGCATTTCATGTTTTCTATTTGACTAGAAGAGCAGTCATTTCCCTAAGGCTAGGATTCCATGTTCCTTCCTCTTTTTCTTCAATGGCTTAAAGCTGTTATCTGGTTTACCCAACGCACCGTTTCTCAAGCTTCAGTCATATGAAAACCACGCTCACTTTTTTGGGCACTTCTGTGTACATAGCACTATTATTTTTTTTCCCCATTTACTTGACCCATTATTTGCTACTTAGAATGCATTTGTTAAAACAAACAAACAAGCAAGCAAACAAAAAACACTGCAAATGAAAAGCCAGCATCCCTGGACATCATTAGAAGGTACCCTTAAAAATAAATTTAAATGTAAGGGAAATAAGTAATGTTCTTAAATTCTAGCAGCTGAAGGCACCGAGCTATCTTCTCTCTCACAGAAGGGGATTATGAAAAGGTAGGATAGGGACATTCCATCCTCCAAGATTTTGTGTTTGATTTAACTGGAGAGTTGAGAGATATCATTACAAAGGGTATAAACTTCCTGATTCAACATTATCTGAAATGATCCCCAGAAGGAGGCATCTGGCACTGTAGAAAAAACAGTGTCCCAAACAAAACTTCAAAGAGGTCAACTTATTAACTCTGCTCTTACTGCTTCTGAACCTCACTTCTTGAGAAGTATGACAGGTTGAGGAGGCCTAATGTGTGCCTGCTGAGAGCCAGACCTCTCAGTGTGCCTAGTAGTGGTGACACTGGCAGGGAAGCAAGGATCGCCCTGAACCATACAAATCCAGCTGCCACTGTTATGGAGGGATTTGTCCCTGGCCTGTGCCTTCAATAGGAATGGAGGCCTGCAGTGTGAGATGTGCTGTGTCAGTCATGCCTGGTGGGGAATCCCAGTACCTTACTACCTGGGTGAACTTAGAGGAGCGACTTACTCTTTCTGAGCCTCCCATTTCTCATCTGGGCAATGAAACAACATATGTGATTCCCCACCCCCCCTGAGAATTGAGAAGAAGCACATGTCTAATGCATGCCTGGCCCATAGGAGATGCTCAATAAATGTCCCACTTTCTTGGTCCCCACAAATGTCTTCTGAAGTCCAGACCTGTGCCAGTCTGGTCATATTTCCTTATCACATCCTCATCTGCAGAGATTATCAGGGTGACTGAGACTTAGGAATGTTTTTAAATTTATGTTTTATGGACTAGAGGCCTGGCGCACAAAATTCGTGCATGGGGTGGGTGTGTCCCTCAGTACACCCTGTACCCTCTCCAATCTGGGACCCCTCGAGGAATATCCAACTGCCCGTTTAGGCCCAATCCTACTTGCTGGCTCCCAATTGCTCTCCTGTCTGCTTTCCTGATTGCCCCCAACCACTTCAACCTGCCAGCCTGATCACCCTTTAACCACTTCCCTGCCACCTGTTTGCCCCTAACTGCCCTACCCTACAGGCGCAGTCACCTTTAACTTCCCTTCTCTGCTGGCCTGGTCACCCCCAAATGCCCTCCCTTGTAGGCCTGGTTCCTCTCAACTGCCCTCTCTTGTAGGCCTGGTCCCTCCAACTGCACTTCCCTGCTGGTCATCTTGTGTCCACATGGGGGTAGCCATCTTGTGTGTTGCAGTGACAGTCAATTTGTATATTGCTCTTTTTATTAGATAGGATTAGATAGGATAGAGGCTTGGTACACAGGTGGGGGTTGGCTGGTTTGCCCTGATCAGTGTCCCAGATCAGGGTGGCGGTTTCCTTGGAGTATGGGGCAGCCTGGGCGAGGGGCCTGTGGTGGTTTGCAGGTTGGCCACACCCCCCAGCAACCCAAGTGGAGGCCCTGGGATCTGGGATTTATTTATCTTCTATAATTGAAACTTTGTAACTTTGAGTGGAGGCCTAGGATGCCCAGAGTGTGCAGAAAGCTTCACTTCCTCCATCGCCAGGGAAACCCAAGCCTCCTGTTCTCTCCATGGTGGCAGCCATCTTGGTTGGGTTTATTTGCGTACTTGCTTCTGATTGGCTGGAGGGCGTGGCTTGTGGGTGTAGTGGAGGTACAGTCAACTCGCATATTATTCTTTGATTAGATCGGACTAGAGGCCCATTGCAGGAAGATTCCTGCAATAGGGCTTCCTGAGTCGGTCTTTGCTGCCCTGCCTGCTTCCCTCCCTTCTCCCCCACCACACCTGCTTGCTTTTCTGCAGCTTCACTTCCTTCTGCAGTGCTTGGCTTCCTTCGATGCTGTCTTCAGTCTTTCACTCTGTGCCTGGTCATGCAAATTAACTGCTATCTTGGTTGGGTTAATTTGCATACTCACTCATGATTGGCTGGTAGGCATGGCTTGTGGGTGTAGCGACGGATGGTCAATTTGCATGTTTCTCTTATTAGATAAGATAGTTCCACTTGGGCAAGCTAGATAGGTGGACAAAAGGAATCTTTAGTTCTCCCAGGGAATGAAATGCAGCAGAAAATAACTTCAGATAAATGCACACTTGGGCAGTGAGTAGCCCGGATTTGAAGGCGGCAAAAATACTTTCAGGGAGGAACAATGAATTAATTAATCTTTGCTTTTCCTCCTCTTGTCCATTCTTATCATTCTGTTGTTTAAACCAAAGATTTTGATCTTAGTATACATCTGTGTTTCCTAATTTCAAGGTTGAATTTCACTGAGGATGACAGAGGCTTTTTCAACACTCAAGCATGATAACTTCTGAGTCAGGAGTAGGGATTTACTTAAACTGACAAAATTGTACCCTTGGAAAGAAAATCTAATTCTTCTTGGGTTTGCAACTATATATTCCCTGATGATGCCAATAGCCTCTGTTTTTTCTCCCTCTTATCCTTTCTAGAAATCGATGGAACTTATAGCACAAAGTTAACATGTGCTTGAGAAGGGAAATAGTGTCCAGGCAGGAGATGTATCACTTATTGAGCACCAACTATACTTTAAATACGGTGCAAGCACTTTACACACAATATTACATCATGTTCAAAACAGAATGACAAAACTGAAGCTCAGAGAGGTACCTACCTTGTCTGGAATCTAAACATAGGGATCCCTAAACACCATCTCTTTTCCCCTCTCCATTTCCCAGATGCCTGAGTGGTCAAAGGAGCATACAGTCTTAATGCTTCAACCACGCATGCCCCTACTAGACAGGTAGCGTAGGTGTTCTTTTCCTAATAAAAAAGAAAAGCAGCTTTACAGTCATCATCTCACATGATAATTCAGTCTTTCCTATGCTCAGAAAGTGTCAGCGGATCCATTCTAACAGCGCCTTCTCTCTCTCTCCCAGCTATTGTTAACCGGGATGGTACCCGCTACACCCAGAAGGGCGAATACAGAACTAACCCCGATGACATCAACAACACCAACACTGAGGATGACATCATCAGCGGATCCTCCAGTGAAAGGAGCACTCCCGAAAGTTACATCTTCCATACCCACTTTCCTACAGCGTACCCCACCCAAGACGAAGACAGCCCCCGAGTGTCCCACTACCCGGAGGAAACTTCCGACACCAGTAAGGGCAACGGATCACTGGGCTTCCCACTAGCAATTCATTTGCTAAGACATCTCGGTCCTTCTTGCGTGATATGCACTCACATGCAGTGTGTCCCCCCGCCTCTGGAAGCTGGTGATGGCATTTGGGGAGGTGGGCTGCGCTGGTAGTCAGTGTCCTGTGTGCACTGACTACCAACATGTTCTCTCTCTCTCTCTCTCTTTTTTTTTTTTCACTTGCAACTCTGTTTTTCTTCCCTTGGGATACGAAGTGCCATGTCAAAAGTTTTTTTTAGAACTTAATCTCTTGTTTCAGGGATATGGTGGCATTGAGCTTGATGCAAAAGTGGTTCTCAGTTTTGCATGTTCCCCGCTGGTTGTTACCCACCTCTGGATGAGACTTGCCTAAGCTGGGACCACAGCAGATGCATACAAACCGTTCTGTTTCTGTTTCTCTTAACTTCATCTTTTTTTTTTCCTGTTTTAACCTGATTTATACTCATGTTATGGGCTGTGTAATATTCAGTCATATTCATCACCCGTGGTTTCTGAACAATTCCTTTGTTTTTTGGTGGAGGGAAACATAGCTGGAGGAGTTATCTAATCTAATCAAAGGAAATCTGCTTCAGCGTTTTAGATGCCAGCTGCAGGGGAAGGCTCTTAGCACTGACTTGGTTTGTGAGGGCCATTCATGACCTTGGGCCAGGGAGGGTGGGAATATGGAAGCCATGCCTTCGAGGTCTCTGGGTTTAAGCCTTTACATCTCCCTCTTGTCTCCTTCTTCACTTCCCTCTTTCTCCGCCGCCCTCCCAGCCCCCAGGGTTTGTTTGAAAACACGTTTCCGGATTGGCAGGCTTCCTTCCGTGGGAGATTATTCAAACCCAAGCAGGCGAGCAGGGCCTCTGCCTCTTGAGGTTGTTTTCCTCTTATGGTGTGGCTGTGCTCTTTCTGGCCGTGGCTGTGAGGGGTGGAACTCGGCTCTCCAGAGAATGAGGCAGAGACGTACTGGGCTGCGAATGCTCCAGACAGCGACCCTTTCCATCCCGGGGCACCCAGGAGCCAGGCAAACCTCCAAAGCCCCGTGAATCAGTGTAAGGTTCCTTGCTCAGTCCTGGATTACATCTCTATTAGCGGTTTGCTGAGTGAGTGGTGCACGTAAGGTTTGGAGGCCTGATCGTCTTCTGCAGGTTCTTTGAAGCATTTCAAAAAGCAGGCACGTGCACATTGCCCAGGCTTTCCCAGATATTGGCTCTCTGGAGCCAGCAGTTTGTCACTCCTTGGTTATAATCCCACCGATGGCGTTTCTTGAGAGAAACTTCTGCAGACCAAGCTGGCTGCGCCGAGGGCTATTGCTGCCCCTAGATTTCCCTGCCCTTAAAGGTGCCAGAGGTAGGCCTGCTGAAGGTGCTTATCATCACGCCCTCATCTCCTCAGATACTGGCGGAGAGCAGGAGGCAGGTCATGTTTACCCCAAACCTCCATTTCCCAAAGAAGAAAATCCTGGCAAACGGTATCTTGTGAGAACTAGATGACGTTAACATCCCAGCTGCCAGTAGCCTATCTAACATAGGGATGGTTTCAGCTGTGCTTTAAGACATCCAATCAGCACATTTAAGAAACATTCATAGCAAAACATATATATATGTGTGTGTGTGTGTATATACATATATATATTTATATATGTGTGTGTGTGTATATATAAATATACACATATACTTATATATGTGTGTGTATATATAAATATACATATATATTTACATATGTGTGTGTGTGTGTATACATATATATATTTATATATGGGTGTGTATGCATATACATATATATTTTTATATGTGTGTATAAATATACATATATATACACACATATACATATATACATACATATACATAAATACATACATATATACATACATATACATAAATACATACATATATATATACACATACATATATATATATATATAAAATTGATTTTCCACAGAGAGGAAGGGAGAGGGATAGATAGTTAGAAACATCAATGAGAGAGAAACATCGATCAGCCGCTTCCTACACACCTTCTATTGGGGATGTGCCCGCAACCAAGGTACATGCCCTTGACCAGAATCGAACCTGGCACCTTTCAGTCTGCAGGTCGATGCTCTATCCACTGAGCCAAACTGGTTATGGCCATAGTAAATCTTTTAAGAACCATACTTTTTCTGCCTGTTAGTCAGTCAGCAAGCAAATATTGAATACCTACTATGTAATGAGCTTATTTGAATGCTTAGGATCCAGTAGACAATACCTTTAGAGAGTGCTATAGAAGCCTATACATTGTTAAGAAAGCAAGGAAGGAATGTGCTAGAAGGTTTTGCTGAAACATAATGCACGATTTGGGTTGAGAAGAGAATTGTGCTTCCCTCTTTCCAGAGCACTTAGTTAAGTTTCTTTTAGTAGTTAAAGAAGAGAGAGAGAAACTCATTTGTCCACCAGAGTGAGTCCAGGGCTAACCCCAGAGTGACTGAAGTGCTATAGGATCCAAATAGACCAATGGCCGCTCCAAATAAACCAATGCATGTGGAGAAGGGTGTCAAAGAAAACAGGGAGAAACATGAAAGTAGCATATAACACACGAGAGAAGTTAGCACTGGTAAGTTCCCAAGTACACCACATTTTTCCAGCCCAGTGAGGGGATTCTCAAAACATCACGACTGTTGATTGAGAGTTGGAACTGAGTGAGAGGAAATGATGGGCCATCCTCCCTAATGCATGCAGGAGGGCAAAGGTTAAGAGGAGGGTTGGCTGAATACCTAGAATCGCTCTTTAGCTTGGCTGGCTCATGCCTTCCTGAAGGGTCCTTAGTGGGTGGGCAGTGGGGAAGGCCAGTAAGAACCGCCGTCTGGGTAGGTTTTGGTTGCCAGCAGACCGTTACAGTAAGTGTTATTTTTGGAAGAGTCATGTCCTCAGCTCCTTTCCTATCTGTGATCTGGAATTCTTGGGAATCCAGAGACCTGTCCGCATTCAGGAAACTGACTCCCGCCTAGGAGCACTCTATTTCTTATCTTCTGGATGTCAACGAATTGTGTGTGTGTACAGACATGTATACACACACATGTATACACACACACACACACACACACACACACACACACACACACTTTCTTTTTCTTTTTGGTCTGGCATGGCTTACTTGGGTTGGGGAAAATTGGAACCTAGGCAGTAGTTTTTTCTTTTCCCTCCAAATCTCATACAACTTCTTCCAGGAAGACAAAAAGTAATGCCAATTTCTATATTGCTCCTGTGTCTTTACTTCCTGTTGGCCGCTTGTTGGTGTATAGGATGAGGGTAGCATGAGTTCTGCATCTTTAAGTTTCTGAGGTGAGAAGGGATGTCTGCCAGTGTTCTCAGGAATGCTCAGGTTATCTCAGGGCCTCATTGCTGAAATTGGCTTCTATCTCTCTGCTCTCCATTCTGAGCAAATGTGTCCTTGGTAACATAGAATAGATGGTGCAGCTGGTTGGCATTTGGCCTGTGGAGAGTCAAAGTTTTTAACCCAGAATTCGACTTCCATTAGATTGAGTGACAACCATATGGCATACAAGACCACCTGAAATAATATGAATACATTTTAGAATGTGTATGCGTACGATCACTTTTTTGAAGGAAAAAAAGTGATAACTTTTATCAGATTTTCACAAGTGGTTTAGATGTATATTCTGGTGATATTTGACATTCTTCATCTACTGGGAAACCTTTTGGATGCAGTCCAACTTGAGAGTCAAATGAGAGATTTCAAGTTGTAAAATATTACCAACCATCCCTTCTCTCATTTGAACGGAGTCCAGCATTTTTTTTTTTAACTTAAGAAAGTTTGTTTTTCCTTTCTGGAAATACATTCTGAATTAGAATTAAAAGTGACAGAAAGTGATGGGTTGATACTTGATATCTGATTTCAACACGTTGAACACATACCCTGTGCAAAATTCCTGCTTGACTTATATAAAGTATAAAGCTTGAGGTGAGTGAGTGTCAGCGGAGCTTTCAGATGCCAGTTGTCATCATGAGCTACCTGGTAAAATGGCAGATGCAAAAGATACAGGTGCACCTCTTAAGACACTCCAAAAATAGATGAGTAAAAGCAACTTTATGAAATTCTGTGTTGAAGACCTTCAGTGCATCGCTGAGTCATCCAGTCAAGTAAATATAAAATCTCTTTTCATCATAGGTGATTAAGTTGCTACTTGATTTCTCCTTGAGTCTGCATTCAGGGGATTCCATTTGAAGAATGAGTAGCCCTGAATTGAGACCCATATACGATTTGCATTTCTTTTTTTTTCTTTTTTTAAATATATTTTATTGATTTTTTACAGAGAGGAAGGGAGAGAGATAGAAAGTCAGAAACATCGATGCGAGAGAGACATCGATCAGCCGCCTCCTGCACGCCCCACAGTGGAGATGTTCCCGCAAGCAAGGTACATGCCCTTGACCGGAATCAAACCCAGGACCTTTCAGTCTGCAAGCGGATGCTCTATCCACTGAGCCAAACCGGTTTCAGCAGGATTTGCATTTCTGATGTTATCCTAAGATTCCAGGAGGCTTTAGGAGAGGGGAAATGTAAAACCGGGCCTCGATCTTTCTTTTCTAATTTCATTCTATAATAGATACATAATGTAGAGACAGAACTGGGAGTAAAGGCTTTGTAGAAAGGCCTCACTAAACGATGTTTTTGTGATGGATTCAGTTACTTCCACTGTGCGCTCAGCCATGCAGCAGCTCAGGAACACATTCATGGGATATGGTCTTGGTTTGATCATTCACAGCCCAAGACTCAGGATAATACAACAGCAACGACTGGTAAAGTGTTATGTCTTCTGCTTCTCTGTTGTCCTGAATGCCAGAGTCTTTCAGTGTTGAGGAAAAGAACATCCGTTATCATTTTCTCCTGATGCTCCATCGTGATTGTTAGTGAGAGCAGGGTCTGGTACCATCCCATTTATGAGTCTGAGGTACTACTGGATACTCCTAAGCAACATGCCAAATAATCAGAATTATTGTTTCTGTAGGGGCTTCCCTTAGGAAAGTCCTTTAGAGCAAGTCCTCTAGAAAAAAAAGTATCAGAAAATGCATACTTCTACTTCCTGCTAATTATAGGAAAATCTTGAACTTCAGATGGAATGTGTAGGCCTGGGATCATGGTGTGGACATCTAAAACCTCACCTGCAAAGTGTAGGAAGTGACCTCTTGCTTTACATCAGAATCGAGGCCTCTAACAAGCTCTCTGGATCTTGAACTATTAACCCTAAGCTCCTGCCAAGTATTTTGACCTGCGAGCATTTGTGAGAAAGATTCAAAGACTATCATAATTGGAGATTGCAAGCATGTCTTCATTTATTAACTTTTGTTGATGGAGAATTTGGTCATATTTAAAAATAATGAGGTATTCTTTCTATTGGAGGAGAGTAATCAAAATGGTCATTTACATTTGCTTAGCTGTTAAGACACTGGATAAACTATATTTGTTATTTTGACAAATGCTCAAGAAAGGAAAATAGTGCCAATGTTATTACTGCATATCAGTGATTAAGATAATGCTGGAGAGAGGGAGGGGGAAGGAGGAAGATAAATAGTGTAGAATAAAAAAATGTTTTTAAATGTTTGACATTTTCATCTTCATAGGATAAATATTGTGAAGGAAATGGTCTGGTCAGTTTCTCACCTTGGGTCATTTCTGGACTTTTCTTGATAGCTAAAAAATGGAATCTAATTCAGCTTACTTTTGTATTTGGGAATTTAATGAGGTTTCAGTCTCTCCACTTGAACTTTTTTCAGTTTATCCTCTACTGTCTAATGTTCTTCTGATGCACACGTCATGATTACAGAAATGGCAGTCTTTAATAGTTTGCAAATCATGACTCTTGCTTCTGGTCTTGTTATTGAGATCATTGGGTTACTTCATCAGATTCTGGCTTTCCTGATTGATTTTCTCTTTCCAAAACTGGCACTCAAAATGTCCAGCTCTTTTGTGCAAAATGTAGTGTTAATATAAAACGTGACCATGGGCAAGATTGCTAGAGGATTTGGAATTCTAAATGGAAAAAAAACAGAAAGGCATTTATTTTCCCATTTTTCACTTCTTATTTCATCCTTCTGTGTATTTGGGATTATGTGTCTGGAATTGCTCACAGAAATATCATATCCCAAATTCTTGGAGAATGATATATATATATTGAAAGTGAAGAAGATGAAGGGCTAAGAATCTGAAAAGCTAGTTTTAGAATCATAGATGCTTAGATTTGGAGATCTTAAATGGTCTAGTTCCATCAAAACTTCTAATCGTTTAATCTCTTACACAACTTTCCTCCTAAGTGATCTTTCTGATGGTGGGGCACATCATACTTCATGAAGAAGCTCATTGTTGGGTAGTTCAGATTACTAACTTTTTAAATTCAACATTTGGAGGAATAGTCTTCTCCCCCAAATTCTCACCAAAGCTCCCAATTTACCTTTTGGGAGCACAGACAAAAATTTTAATTCCTCTTTACATTATTCAAAGACAGCTTTCGTGCTCCTCTCGAGACCTTTCTGTTGTTTAGTTTTCTGACTTCACACAAGTCAAGATCTGTACAGCACAGAGTTTTCATCTTTGAGACGAGCAGCGTGAATCAGATGATGTTTAGGGTCCTTCCATCTCTGGCATCCTATGAACTCCAGTTTGGGCCTCTGACAGAAATGGAACTTCTGTGCCTTTAAAAGGAGAGAAGCTGAGGATTGGTTTTCATAGTTGTTTCAAACAGTAATGGCTGGTAATGTGTTATTATTATCTCATTTCATATGTTTTCTTGACAATCTTCAATAATTCTCATTGACCTTGGGGATACTGTCAAAGTCTACAGTCCATTCTGGTTTCACAAATGTTTTTGATGATGTTAGAAGGACCATGAGCTCTGAGATCAACAGCCTAGCTAAAGCTAACAAAATACAGCACATTTTGATCAGTGGAACTATTCTTGGGGTAGATACTAACAGATGAAAAGACAAATGTTCATTCCAAAGAATAGTGTGAATCTGATTCAAAATGAGGAAACCCTTTGCATAAAGAGACGTCTTCTGCAGTAACCATGGGTAAGAGGTGGAAGGTTTCCATCTTTCTTGTGATTGCTTCCACAAGAAGAGGGAGATTTCTCTACATCTCCGCTTTAGGCAATCAGAAGGGTTGACTAACAAATGCTAATTATGACTTCTTTGTTAATTAACGGACATTTCCCCCCCCCCCTGTGTGCTAAAGTATTTTTAGGAACTGCAGTGTAGCTTTCATTTGCCTTTACAGTACACTGATAGGATGCTAGAGAAGATAAAAAATGAATTAGCAAATTGTGAATACAACTATGGGATTTTAGAAATGACTGATGTATTTAGAGTTCAAGGTGTTTTTTTTTTTTTTTAAAGTAGCTTGACAAAGCAAATAGGCACATATAAAACATTTCCATTTTATTCTGGGCGTATGGAAAAAAAAAAAAGGTAGAGCTCTTGCCTTCAAGGAACTCATGGTCTATTGAAGCAATGGACTTGAGAATGTGATTGGAAGGACATTAATGACACGTTCTTAATAAGTTAATAATTATCTAAAAGCATGAGGCAGTGTTTATTGATCTTTCATTTCTTTTACTTCTTTGGTTGGGTTGTGTCTATATTTATTCTTTAACTTCCTAAAGAGAATGCTCAGTTGTAAAGATAATAGGAACTTGTCTTTAGATATATAGTTTCACTTCAGAGACCAAAATATGATAATTTAGAGGTATATGCGCCAGATGTTTCGCTTTCTTCTTATAATCTTGGTAATTCCATCTTACACTCTGTGCCTGATTTTCTTCCTTTGTCCAATGGGTTACTTGGAATCCAGCTCAGCTACTAATGCAAGTCACCACGACAGGTACGGATTCAAATATCATCTCAGCAGGCTGGGCGCCAACTGAAGAAAATGAAGATGAAAGAGACAGACACCCCATTCATTCTGGATCAGGCATTGATGATGATGAAGATTTTATCTCCAGCACCAGTAAGAATATAAGAATAATCAATTACAGTCGAACCATTTATGCAAGGCTTACCAGTTAATCTGAGTGATGCCCAATAGTATCTCTTTTGGGAAACAGTTCAGAGGAACAATGAGCATAAGCCTATGACCATACCTTAGTTATATCTTGATGAGATTTTAAAGGAAAAATATATTTTTTAACAGAAGTCAAACTGTATTTGGAGCAGAAATAGGAAAATCATTTTTTATAAAATTCTTAGTGCCTCATGTTCTTCCTGTTTTACTTAATGTAGTCTGCTGCTACAGATTTTTTCTAAACTATTGAACTTTGTCAGAAAATGGCACAGTAAAATATTACAACAAATATTCATTGTGTAATCACTGTGCTAGGTGCTGGTAACACAAATATGAAAAAAGGCCAGAACTCTTGCCTTCAAGGAACTCATGGTCTATTGAAACAATGGACTTGAGAATGTGATTGGAAGGATATTAATTCCAAGTTGTAGATGAAATTAAAAAAATGATTTAATACAAGAAAAAAAAAGTTGTAGGCGATCCTAAATTAAAGACTTAGAAAGATCTAGAAAGGCTTAAACAATGGGAACTAGAACTCGAGAATTTTCTTAGTTAATCAAAACCTGGTTGATGTCAAGGGAATAACTCCAAAGTTTTAACAAACAAATTGGGCACCAATATAACAGAAAGACTTTGAAGCAAAGGACAAATGTCAGCTGAGCTTTAACAAAACAGTGCCAATTATTAAGAACAAATAGTGAAACTGCTGCATAATAGTATTCAAATTTGGGACAACTATAAAACTTTTTGAGAAGAGAGATGGAAATTGAGCTGGAAAAATGTCCTTTAAAAATGCAATGATTGGTCTAATATTCTGTCAGATGACTGAGTTTCCTATTCATACCTGTAATGATCTAGGATATTGCTAAACAGACATGAGAATCCTGGACTTGATTTCATAACAGCTCTGCTTTTCCTTAGAGAAGGTGTCCATTTAGGGTGCCACATGAGCTGTTTTGGGTTCTGTCCATTCTAATCTGAGAGTATCATCCCCAAATGGACAGCACTCAGGGAGGGAGAGAGCCAAAAAAATAACTTAGGCCTTGAAAGCATCTAAAAATAATTCATTTATAGAACAAAACTTGAGATGAACTGGATGCATTATGGACACCTGTAGAGGTTAGTCTATCGAACAAGGAAACTCTTTCTAGTAACTTCGGGAAGAAAGCCAAATAACCAGAAACGCTGGAACTTTATTATTACCCTGTCTCCTGAGTTAGGATGTGGTCCCATCTTCCAGGTGGTGCCTCCAGCAAAGAGATAGTCTAGAAACATGAGGAACTAAACACTTTTAGGTGCCAATCCAAACAGATCAACCTAAAAATAAATTGTATGATCACACTCCAGAGGAAAACTTTCCTTGATATTTTTCATTTTTGTGGTATATTTTCCAGTTTCATTTAACTTTTCTGCTTGGCACCTGTGCCCATAATTCAACAGGATGCCTCTCTCCCATAAGGGTGTGAAAACTGCCACTTCTTTCGTACTTATTGCGAATACGGGCAATGATTCTAAATCGGATTTTCTTAACTTGTGAAATAGAGATGATAGTATAGTTGATAGTAGCATAGTTCTGAAAAGAGTTTTGTATTATTTGGGTATCAATGTAAAGTTTGAAAGAATTAGGATGGATTTGCCAATGACCTTTTCACAAAAGACATCGGTTCTGATTTTGTCATAAGCCTTCTGTTGGGTGTGTCTCCTATTCCAGCCCTATCCTTTGGGGCAGCGGTTCTCAACCTGTGGGTCGCGAACAACTAGCAGGGTCTCCTAAGACCATCAGAAAACACAGATATTTATATTAAGATTCATAACAGTAGCAAATTACAATTATGAAGTAGCAACAAAAATAATTTTATGGTTGGGGATCACCACAACATAAAGAACTGTATTAAAGGGTTGTGGTATTAGGAAGGTTGAGAACCACTGCTTTGGGGTGATGGTATCAGAGCACTGGTAGATATATGACTCTTTTTTTTCCCCCCACTCCCTGGTGAGCTGCTGTGATGGTGGTGGTTGGCTCCCTATGGTGTTTTCCTACTGAATCTACTCATCTTCTTCTCTGCCCCCAATCCTCCCCACCCTGCAATGGCTGTGAATGGCTTGCTCGTTAAATGCTTTGTATTTGATGAGTATTTGATAAATATTCAGAAGTGTATAGCTAAGTCATTTGACTGTTAGAGGTAGATAATCTTTCTTAGAATCATCTATAGGAAAGTTCTGGATGCCCAGAGTATTTCTTTCTCCACCGAAACTACAGATGAAATAAAGTGATCATCATGGAATAACTTCTAGTACCTACCTCTTCATGCTGAGGATCTACCTGTAGTGCACTTGCCAACGATGCAAACTCCTTGGACTTTCAAATGCAAAAGGACATTACCTACTGCATGGATGGGCAACGCTCTGCCATCTTTGGTGATCCTTGGTGGAGGGCTGGTGTTTTCAAAGCTTTCTTCTTCCTGCTGCAGCTTCTTTGACTCCTTTCTCCAGAAGATCTCATGTTCTGGTCTCAAAGTATTCTCTGACAGAATGCAAAGGACACTGAGATGCTTAACAGTGTGGCTGGACCAAGCCGAAGGCACGCTCTGCTTTCCTTCCATTTCCACTCAACCATCTATACAAACTGGTATAGATGACTCATTCACTGGACAGACCAAAGAAGGGGGAAAAGTGCAAAACAGGTGGTGAAGGCTCAAGAAATACCATTTTTCCTAACAACTTCATCATCATTACCACAGTTGCCACCACACCACGGGCTTTTGACCACTCAACACAGAACGGGGATTGGAGCCAGCGGAGCCCAGGCTTTTTAAATCCAGAAGTCTCACCTCAGACAACCACAAGGATGACTGGTAATGGGATATGCATTCTTAATTAAGGATATTTTCTCCCTCAAAGTCTATGATGCTGCAAAGGTCAATTGACAGGACACAGTGAGAAAGGTAGTTAATATCTCATCATAAATTCTTAGAGAACTTTCACGATGATCCTCAGTTCAACTTAGGGGTCATTTATCCATCATACCATCTGGGCACAAGATATTTTATGTTGCTCCGTTATTAGAGTGAAATGTATTAAAATGGTTTATGAGAAAGTGGTTATGGTGGAATAACAAATCATCATTAAGAGATTCTGTGCCCATTGGTTTTTTTTCCTTGCAAGAAATTAGTGAAGTCACTCAGAAGTGTGGATAGTAGATGCTCTGGCATTGAACTGTTAGATATCATGCACTTTAATGGAAGAACAAACCACCAAAGGTTTAGTTGATTAAAAAAAAAAAATGACAGTGTATATAAACATCATCACAACAGATGTGGACAGAAGTGTCACCGGGGATTATGGCGGAAACTGGACCCAGGAAGCACAGTCCCCTCTCATTCGCCATGAGCATGACGATGAAGAGGAGACCCAGCATTCTACAACCACAAGTAAGAAGCATGGCAGTCAGCAGTTCCGGGTTAGATGGGCCAGTGAATAGGGAAGACATTTGTAGACGCGGCCACATCTTCTATTTCCACACAGTAAACTTTCTAAATCCCCAGAGCACGAAGAGCTGTCAAATCTGAACTCAAGTCTTAGAAAATTGGAAGAAAAATGCTAACTTGCCAGGTTGCCCCAAAAGACAACATACTTTAAAAAAAAGTGAAACTTAAAAATATCTGAGATAAGGTTTTTGTGTTAAAGATTCCTAGAGGTTCCAGTTGGGTGACTTGTATGTGTTTATGAAAATGTATGATGAAGAATGTATTCTGTTGGTGCTTACTAGTGGCTCCTTGAAAGCTTGACTGGTGCCATGATCTTTGGAATCCTATTTTCTATGAAGATCTTTTATGAATGCAGTTTCTTCTTCTCATTCTATTCTTCACTACATTGTAAAAAGGCATCCCTTGTACTCTTTGGAGGAGAGTTATTAGCTCAGAGGGTCTATATTTGAAAATTATGGATGTTATTTCTCTGTTTTTAAGCCTAGGGTAATTTGGGGACATATATTCTGCTATTCATTTAGTTATATGCAAACATCTCAGGTTTTCTGCAACACTCGCAAGTCTCACCACTAGACAATGAGGAAAGGACAAAAATATATTTCTATTGATTTCTATATAGACGGTGGAGACACTGGGACCAGCCTCCGCTGTGCACGTGGCCATCTTGTGTTGGCCATCTTGTGACAACGTGCGGGTGTGACACCACCTAGGCTGTTATTAGTATAGATATTCCTTGTCATAAAATCACTGGAGCAAAGAGGTGAATTCTCTGAGATAAGACCTATGAAGCCATAGACTCTAGTAAATAAGGATAATGGCATTCATAACCCATGGTATAGTTCTGACTGTGCCAATCTGGCTATATGACTTGGAGCAAATCAGATCTTCTTTGGGCTCTAGTTTTTTCATTTGAAAAATTAAAAGATTAGGCCATTTGGTTTCTAATATCCCTCTTGGACTATGAGTGATCTCTCTCTCCCTCTTTGCTGCTTTTCTTTTCTGTCTTCTATCTCGTGTGTATATGTAAAGTAGAAAGATATTTGTTGGTGAGGAAATTGAACAATAATGGCTGACAGTTGAAATTTTCCACACAGCCCAGGCAAACCCTAGTAGTGCGATGGCAGAAATAGCTACCCAGAAAGAGCGGTGGTTTACAAATGGAGGGCATGGAGAATGTCTCCAAATGCCCAAAGAACTCTTACTCAACAGCAGGGACAGCTGGTAATGGATGGTTTAACAAGTAAACGTGGGTGGAAACTTCCTCCTGGATTGCATGTTGAACACTGCGGACATTGAACAAATAAGATACTGAAGGAATTGTCACAAGATGTTAAGGTTCCTTAATAAGTTATGGTACGGTCAACACGGAGCCATCCCTTAAATGCGTGTGACAAATCCCCTGAACAGGAATTGATACTGGCCCATAAAGGAGACACAGACAATATGCCCTTGTGCATGGCACTTTCAGATCTGGTTTGGGGCATTCCCTGGTGAGGTTGTAGCAGAAACTCTGATCTTGTAAAATATTCCCTTTGGTTCTAGAAATGAATCTACTCTTTTTTTTTTCTTTAAAATTTTTAATATATTTTATTGATTTTTTACAGAGAGAAAGGGAGAGATATAGAAAGTTAGAAACATTGATGAGAGAGAGACATCGATCAGCTGCCTCTTGCACGCCCCCCCACTGGGGATGTGCCCGCAACCAAGTACATGTCGTTGGCCGGAATTGAACCTGGGACCTTTCAGTCCGCAGGCCGACGCTCTATCCACTGAGCCAAACCGGCCTCGGCTGAAACTACTCTTGATGTGGGTCTACACTTTACAGCATGCTTCTCTAAAATACGGGGCTTGTTAGAAAGCATATGGTCAGAACCCCAATATTTGAAGACAGACATCTTGAGAAAAATCTGATGTCATTTGGCCCTTTTTGACATGTCTGTTTGGAGATGTCTCCTTGATTATACAAGTTCCTCCCCA
The DNA here is from genome assembly GCA_004026805.1 of Lasiurus borealis. Lineage (NCBI taxonomy): Eukaryota > Metazoa > Chordata > Mammalia > Chiroptera > Vespertilionidae > Lasiurus > Lasiurus borealis. The sequence goes on along the minus strand of PVJN01002135.1, from coordinate 93,207 downwards.
CCCTGTCCCCCTCAGATTTATAAAACAAATACCTTCTCTATTCTTGAATTGTGGGATTGTGGAAATTGGACTCAAGTCTTGTCACCATGTCTATGTGAGGCCAGATAAATTGACTCTGCGAGCTTCTATTCATGATTCTTTTCTCTGCATCACAGAAATAGGGAAATACACCCTGTCTTGGAAAAGAACACAAATTCCTTTTAAGAATAATATTCTCACTTAGTGAGCGATATCCCTATGCTTCCATTGGTGACAAGGAATATAATGCATAATGTACTTCCTGTGTGTGGCAACTGCTGAATGCATTTCAGGCAAAGCAACGGATTCAGTGACTGGCTATGCGGTGTGGTTGGTGGTTGCTAAGGAGCTATTGTTGTAATCTTTTCTACCTATACTTCTTTATTAGCACGGGATGAAGCGAAAGCATGTGCTACATTCTTACATGTCACTTAAGCCATAAATTTCTCATTGTTAGAAAGTAATGCTTCTCATGGATTTCATTCATGCTGTTGAGATAATGGCACTTACTCTCATGTTTATCTCATGAGAAGCCGTTAGCTGATTCCTTCTCTAACTCACTACCATCCTAATGTGCATTTCACTAGGATGTGGTTGTCTCGGAATGACATGTGCTTAGATTCTTAGACTTTCTCCTTTAGGGGACGGTGGCAACATGGCATGGGTCAAGAAGCACTTTTTCATCTTCACTTGATGTCTGTCACTCAGCTCCTGTCCACTGGAGAAGTCGTCAGTGCTTTTGTGTCCTTCAGTTCTCATGCTGCTTGCTAGGAAAATGAGCATGAATGAACTATATCTGCTAAGACATTCTGTGTTTCTACAACTTCCTGGCCTTCAATAGCAGGCAGATGTTTTCATTGTCTTGTTTAGATTTTTTTTTAAGTATATTTTTAAAAAATCAGTGTATCTTGGTCTGATGTCAACTAACACTTTGACAATTGCTTGAACTGCACGGTCACACCAGCCTCAGCTCATGGCACCCATCCAACTCAAAGAGCGACAACACCGAGGCAAGAGGACACTTCCTGGACTTATTTTTTGGACCCAATCTCACATCCAATGGGACGAAGAATAGGTAATAGCCTCTGACCTTTTCATATTCTGTTTTGGCAAAGCCTACCAATGGCTATTTTCCTAGAAAGAAGCCCTTGGCTTTAGACCACTCTGCTTTCCTAAGAAGGAAATTGAAGTTTTCTTCAAAAATGCGCTTCCTTTGTAGAAGTGATATGCCCATCTATCTGAATTTGAAGTGCTGAGCGGAGAGTAAAGGATTTGGCAGGAGAGCTAAAGGAGAATTGGTCTTAAAATGATAGGAGTGAAAGTCATTTTCTTTGAAGAGGGAGCAATCTCAGGAGTCCTTTTTCATTTACTCCTAAGTGCAGGGCTTTTAAAAGAGTAAAGTGATGGATTCAGGGACTATTGCCACTGTAGACTCAAAGATATAACTTAGAGAAAGCTTAGAGGTAAAAAAAAGAAAAAGAAAAATGATGAATGCCCTTTCTGAAGAAATAACGAAAAAGCTCAGAAAACTTTATTGTTTACTCTTACTATATTTAGAGATAAATATGGTACCCTGTGACCTAAGATTTAGACCACTCTTAGTCCTCGGTAAATGTTTGTAAGTTTCATAGATGGACACAGAATGGAATTTCTGTTTTCTTAAACATCATTTATTATTTAGCTATAAGCAATTAATAAATAGAATTCAATGAGAGAGAATAAAAAAATACTGGTTATAGTTCTGTAAGAATGGAGGATTGTGATTTTAGTTGGCCAGTTTTTATATTTAAAAAGAAGTCTTCCTTTATCAGAACAGATGACAACTTTCCCTAGAGAATCTGCAAGAGTTGGTAGCAGATGAGGCCCTTTTTGCAGGCTTTCCTAACTTAAAGAATCCATGTTCCTTACAGTGGTACCTCGAGATACGAGTTTAATTCGTTCCGTAACCTTGAGGCATAGGAAACTATGAGATGCTCGAGTCACGGTAAACTGGTAGGTCATGTGCAGCCGGCCGATCCGCGCGATTACTCCTATCTCAAATGTTGCTCGTATTTCAAAGCAAAAATTGCTCGCTCGATGGCTTGTATCTCAAAAAATCTTGTATGTTAGGGCACTCGTATCTCGAGGCACCACTGTATTATACCCATGAAGAGTTACTCGAGTTTTGTTTTGTTATTTAACGAGATGCCTTCGTCACAGAAATGTAACGTCCCAAAAAGAGAGATAAACCAAAGAACCAATATAGGTTGTGAATTGTTATTCATAGCATTGTGTAATCTGGATCCAAGCTAAAGGGAATGCATAACACGAACTTTATTGAAATGAGTTCCAAGAACACAATGACCGTGTCTCTTGGTAGTGAATTGAACAAAGTTATCTCTTAAATGAATTTAACAGTTTTAGAACCCCCTAAATGTGTCATTCCCAAATACTAATGAACAGATATTGCCACGTTACTAGTGATTTAAAACAACATCGGCATTAAATATCGACTAATGTACAACAACAATGTACAATTTATGGTTCATGTCTTAAGGAACTTAACATTTAAGTAGGAAAAGAAAACATTTAGCACCAAAATACATCTAACAATATGAGAGAGCGAGTAGTAGACGTCAAATGAATGTTGCCAACAGTAACACCAGAGATATTCAGAGGATCCTCCAGGGAGCACAGAGAAAGGTAGATTGGTTTTTGAAAAATGGGGAGAAATCCTGGATAGTCAGGGAAAGAAAGTCAGGGAAAGTTTTTGTGGGAAAATTCACATAAGAAGAGGCATAAAGGAAGGAAAGTCAAGAAATGAATTTGTTAAAGTGAACAGATCCATTTGTCATAAAGGAAGATGAATTTGGCCAGGCTGTGGCCATCATGTGTGGCTGAAGTGCCACATGCAGATCGCATACATGCTTATGCATGTGGCTGCTGGAGGCTCTGTTGATACACTAGTGGAAAACCAAGGCACAGTGAAATAACTTCAGGATCGGTATGAACCCTCCATACTGATGAACAGAAAGAGAGTCCATTAAATTGATAAACATGACAAGGTCAAGCACATTGGCTCAAACTACAGAACAGTGTGATACCTCACCATAGATTCTACTGGTAACAGGGAAGGTAAACAAGACTGTCTAGAGATCATCAACAAACAGGACTTTTTCTGGGAAAATAGCCATTTGGGGTTCTGATTTGGGTTTAGCTAGCCTTTCCTCTTTTTTGAAATCTGGGATGACAGAGTCAACCATGATTTTTCCTCCAAAGATCTTGATTTTTCATTTCTTTTTGTAGGTAAGGGCTGCAGTATAGATATAGGTGCCCGATATTCCATTTTTCCCCTCTGGAGTCATCTGGAACTGCTTAAATCTTTCTAGAGGCGGCAGTGTGGGTGGACTTTAAATCGGAAAGCCAACCATAGTGGTGGCGTTTATAGATTTGGCCTTTACTTCACTCAGGACTTGTTATTTCAACAGAATTGATTGACGATCACCATTAAAAAAGCATTTGTGGATATTTCAGGGACATTTCTGTATCACTCAGCATTGTACATATTAATCTCCAAAAGCAACACATATCTGTGTTGACAGAATGACTGATTCTCTGATATCCATGGCTTCTTACTCCTTGCCCCTGAGTACTTCCTGTGGCTTCTACGTAGGTAGCGGTGGGTGATGAATTTATGGTTTATTTGCATGTTCCCTTTGTGAAGTGGAAGAGACCAGAGGAGGGAAGAGGGCTGTTAAAAAAGTTATTGTGCCAAGTTAGGGGTGTGTGCGACAGAAGGGTGCCTGAACCTTGTCCTTTCTCCATGTGTCGGATCCCATGTGTCTATAAGAAAGGCAATGTATATGGCGTGGGATAAATCATACAGGCTTATGTGTGTCTCTCTGCAAGGTTTGAGATGCCCATCATGTGCTCATTTGGAGTCCTTTCAGACTCAGCAAAAGTAAGCAAAATATTGTAGCTTTCCTAGAAATCAACCTTTCCATGAAAGCCAATTACTTCTTGGGATCTTTTGAAGAAGCCATAATAATCTACTCCAATTCTGGAGACATGAATCAGTATGTGCTTTCTTTCCTTTTATCCAGGTTTGCATATAAGAATAATTTGGCTCTAGATCATGAACCACCCTCAGGTAGTGGGTTAGGAAATCCAATATAACACTGATTTAATTCCTTCAGATATGGACTCCAGCTATAGTACAACACTTCAGCCTTCGGCAGAGTCAAACACAGGTTTGGTGGAAGACGGGGACAGGACAGGACCTCTTCCAGTGACAACTCGTAAGGATAATGACACTCGGCCCTTTATTGACTTGGGTTCCTGCTTCTCAGTTCTTGCTCACACTGGCCCAGATCCAGAGCTTGGTGGTGGAATGGTGTGTTTAGTGCTTTGTGGCTGAGCTCAGCCCAGAGCATAAAAGCTGTCTTTCTTTCTTCTATATTTTCTTGGTGGAGTTCTTTAAATGTGATTTTTTCCTTTATTCTTAGTACTTTCCAGATTCAATGACTTTATGGTTTAAAAAAAAAAAAAAGGCGACTCCATTCAACTTGATTTTCCTTCCCTAAGTAGTTAGGGCAGTGTCATCTAAGACCAGGGCTAGGACAGTGATTTTTCTGTTTTAACTGACCAGCCCCTTTAATATATATGTATATATATATAGATTTCATATATAAATTTAAAATGGATTTCAGAGAGGAAGGGAAAGGGAGAGCAAGACAGAAACACCCTACTGGAATCAAGCCTGCAACTCAGGCATATGCCCTGACCAGGAATTGAAGGGTGACCTCCTGGTTCATAGGTTGACATTCACCCACTGAGCCACACTAGCTTGGCACTGACCACCCTCTTTTGATTCCCATCTTTTTATTTATTTAATATATTTTATTGATTGTTTACAGAGAGGAAGGGAGAGGGATAGAAAGTCAGAAACATCCATGAGAGAGAGACATCGATCAGCTATCTCCTGCACACCCCCTACTGGAGTTGTGCTCGCAAGCAAGGTACATGCCCCCGACCAGAATCGAACCTGGGACCTTTCAGTCCGCAGGCCAATGCTCTATCCACTGAGCCAAACTGGTCTTGGCTTATTCCCATCTTTTATTCAATCAAAGCAGAAGAGGGCTAGAGTTGTTTTAATGGTGGTGAAAAGACAATTTGGGGACATATAACCATAGAAAATAGGGAAATCCCATCAGCCTATAGAAGAGGGGCAAGGCATGTTATTGACAATTGATAAAGGTGGCAAGGCCTGGGTACAAAATGATAACATTTGCTAATGCGTCTTTCTATCACTAAACGTCTGGTAGAAGCAATGCTAAACTAACAGCCTTAATTTTCATTCTATGTACAGAGCTGGCCTAGATATCAGCCTAAAGTCATTCATAATTTCTTGACAGTGAAAGAGCTCCAGAATTAAGAGGGTGTCATTTCACTGCTTGCTACACATAATAAACAGAGTTCTTTATATGTGCCCTTTAGACAAAGGAAAAAGTCAGCAAGCGTGAGTTGACTGTCAAAAATGTAACTAGCACAATATGCGTAACCCATGGGTGCAGGTAATAGTGCGGTCATGGGGGGTATCTATAATACTTTCAACAATAAAGAAATAAAATAATGGAACCCGCACAATGTTAAGTATTAAATAGGATGCAGGTAGACCAAAGAATGGTCTCTGCCAATCAAGGATCGTATATTCCTGTTGACTTTGGTTCTGATGTTTGGTTTGGGATTTGGTGAAGGTTTCTCTTCTGCTTGTAATGTTTACCTTGGTGGTGGACATGGCTTCTGGGTGTGCTTTCTGGGGTGCTTGCACCTGTAACTCAGAGGTCGGTACTTTTCTTAGAATACAAAAGAAATTAACTCAAAACTGTCCCAGTGCTTTCACCTGTGGGCAGCGGTTCAAACTCAGATCGCATGGACTACAGTGAGGGCCCTGTGTTTGCCCAGGCAAGCGTTGCCTGGCATTTGGGCACAATGATGAGAACCCCCATCCACAGAGGAGATCAAAAACCTAATCGTGGAGTAAAACGGCCACTTTAATTGAATGTTCTTTTAGGAGGGACTAAAGGATTTCCTTTCATACATTTGATCTGAGTTACTTGAGCAAGTTATTCTTGATGAAACTCTTCCTCTTCTGTGGTTATGGTCATACCCCTTGTTTCCCTGCGGGCACACTTCTTGGCACACAGCTGGGTGCTCTTGATTGCTGAGGGAACACTGGGATTCAAACATGACTCTTCTTTGGTGTCTATGTACTCCGGAAGCAGTGTTACCTTTGGGTCAGGATGATCTGGAAAAGACAAAGTTTCGGCTCAGACTTTGTTTGGTACATTACCTTTGTTGATTACGCTGAAAAACAAACAAAGGCTCTTACTTTGTAAAACTGAATTCTGTTGTACATATTTATCCATCAGATGAGAATGGTATGCACGAACCTTGGTATTCTTACGCTCTTACCTGCCGCTATAGCCTGATCCTCTCTGTCAGCAAAGATAACAGGATTTGTTTTATGGCTTCAAATTAATACCCGATTCATCCCTCATTGAAACAGAGCAGAGTCAGACTCAGAGCTTGTCTACATCACACGGAGGCTTGGAAGAAGATACAGACCGGTCACTGATGTCCACCCCAACAGCCAGCAGTAAGGATGGCGAGGCCCAGGGGGCTTCAGCTCTGGGTGTCTCTGCAGAGTGTCTTTGGTGGAGGTGCATTCATTGGCTGTCGTTGTGCTGTTACTTCTGATCGGAAGGTGTGCTGGTGACGGTCCTCTGAGTTTTCTGCTTTGTAGACATTTGAGAAGCCATTGTGCATGAAATGCAATTATGTGTCTTAATCTTAAAGGTCAGGTTTTTTAAATTCTAGATTTAGATTGCGCATTTGTGATGTATAATTGGCATAAAGATCTAAATTGTATTACTTGCTATTTCCCTTGCATTAATTATAATATTTTGCCATTTATACTCTGGACCATTAACCTATGGAGTTGGTGATTAAGAAGCAGTGCCTTCTGGAAAAGAAAACAAATAAAGTCTCAGGATTGGCTATTCCAATCACAGACAGCACATTCACCTTTTAATTCAAAGACATGCTTCCTCTACTTCATTATTAATCCATCACCACTAATGCATATTAAATATTAAAGTCGGTCCAATTGAGTAAGAGCTCAAGATTATCTAGAACCCGAGTTGCCTTCAAGGTCACAGTCGTAGTGACCTTGGGTTATTAAAATAATGCTTATTTTAATAACCCAAGCAGATGTTACAACGAATGTTTTTTCTGGGAATTAGGATCACCAAAGTATCTTATGTCCAGGTGTTGTCAATTGCAAAATATAGACTCTGTGCAATAGTGTAAAATCAGACTATCTTTCGCGCTGTGTTCACAAGTAACGAGTGGGAAGCTTTTGCAGTAATTGCATATTCTAAGGTCAAGCACGTGATGGGTGGTGGCCTTCCAGATGTCGGTTCACCACTGACTCCACCTCTACACAGATAGGCATGATGGCGGAGGTGGAAATCTTCCTGAAGACTCAGCTACTTCAGTGGAAGGTTATACTCATTTCCCAGACACAAAGGAGCACACAACCCTCATCCCAGTGACCCCTGCTAACCCCGAGTCCCCCGGAGTTACTGAAGTTACAGCTGGAGATTCCAATGTTAATGTTGATGGTGCCTTGCCAGGTAATGTAGAAAAACAACACACGCTTTCGTGTTAGAGGGGACGTTTTCTGTGTAGGCTGTGATGAGGCTGATTTGTGACTGGGGAAGGGTTTTTATCATGGCATCATTCTAGTGCAAGCAAACTTTGACTTAGTTGAGATTAAGAATGCTTTCATTTGCTGATGTCATTTCCGTTTATTCTTATGACTTGGTTGTTACAATAGAATTTCTTTCTTCGCCTTGTTTCTGATCTTGTGATATATTAAGTTGATTCATACGAAATTGATAGTTTTGCAGGTCAAAGAAGTTAAATATTAGCTATTTTATTTGATTCAATTAACAATATGTTGCCTATTTAGTAAGGTTTTACATGTAAAGAATTTCCATATTCTAGTACCTTGGCTCTGAAAGTATTCCCTCATACTTTCATGAGATGGATTGGTGAATTTTACTTTTGGTGACGGGCTTGTGGATAAATCTCTAATTAAGATGCACACTTAAAACTTTATGATAGAATCAACTGTTAATGAATAGGCACTACCTCTCTTGTTGTAGTGGCAAGGAGATGGCTGACGATGACATCAATTAAGTTGAATGTGGACCCAGAATGAGACTTGTTTTCTCAAACAGTCCTCCTTACTTCTGCTTTTGTTTTTTTTGTGTTTTTTTTTTTTTAATGCAAATGGAGAAACAAACAACTGGCATTTTAGAAAAAGGAACCGGAAAATACCTACTCTGGCTAAGAAACTCAAATCCTCTCCTTCTGGTTATTTAAATATATATATATATTTTTACCACTAATGCATATTAAATATTAGTGACTTTAAACATGCAGTAATCCCCCTTTGATCTAGGGTTTTGCTTTCCATGGCTTCAGTTACCCATGGCCAACTGTGGTCTGAAAATATCAATTGGACCATTCCAGAAATAATTCATATGCTTTACATTGTGTGCTATTCATAGTAGTTTGGTGAAATCTCATGCTGTCCTGCTCTATCTCCACCTGTGAATCATTGCTTTGTTCCATGTATCCACACTATATATGCTACCCTCCCCTTAGCCACTTAATAGCCATCTCCGTAACCAGCTAGACTGTCATGTCTGCAGGGCTTGTGTTCAAGTCACCCTTATTTTACTCCCTAACGCCACATTCACATCACTTATTATAGTATAGTAGAGGCCCGATGCGCGAAAATTCGTGCAAAAATGGGCCTTCCGTCCCCTGGCTGCCAGCACTGCCTTCTCTCCAGCTGGAGCCACCTTTTCACTTAGCCCTGGAGCTGCCTTTCTGCCTTCCCATGCTGCCCATAGGCCTGGAGCAGCTGGGGGAGTGCAGAGAGGCTGCATCATTGCCATGGCTCATGTATGCAAATTAACCCAGCACCTTTGTTGGGTTAATTTACATACCCAGTCTTGATTGGCTGGTGGGTGTCACAAAGATACAGTCAATTTGCATCTTGCTATTTTTTTTTTTTAGTGTAGATTGTTGTAATTGTCCTATTTTATTATTGTTGTTGTAAAATTCTTACTGTGCCTAATTTATAAATTAAACTTTATCATAGGTTTGTATGTATAGGAAAAAATAGCATATATAGGTTTCAGTGCTATCTGTGTTTTTCAGGCATCCACTGGAGGTCTTGGAACGTATTCCCAGTAGATAAGAAGGGATGACTGTAATTTTTTTTTGTAGCATAAGTTCTTTCCCTCCCCTTCCCCAAAAAAAAATAAATCTTATGAGAACTCAATATATATAACAGATGACTGCTGTGGTGACAGAAACCCAGAATGTCACTTTGTGTGGCCTCTTTCCTTGGCTGCCTGTCCCAGAGATAAGGAGGGACTGCTGATAAAGTTTCTAAAAATTAGGCACTGTACGAAATTAACAATAATGGAATGGAATTACAACAACATATTATAATGAAAGTTTATGTGAATGTGGCATCTATAATAATAAAAGTATAATATGCTAATTAGACCAGACATCTTTCTGCACCTCGAAGCTGGGGCTATAAGGGAAGCCAGTGCCCACAGCTAGGGGGAAGGAAGACCTACTCTTGCACAAAATTTGTGCATCGGGCCTCTAGTTAGTAAATAGAATAAGAGTTACTTGAACACAAGCTTCAAGGAAAATACTAACCCTGGCAATATTGGCAAGACAGAGCCCCTCATACCCCTTGGTTCTTTGTTCAGCGTGGTACTACCCTCAGTCATTAAAATTTCCAAGCATCATTTTCAGCATTTTTCTGTAGAAGTGAACCCTACAGCATTGCCTAATTTTTTCTTAGCAAAATAAGGCCTGTCATGTGACATAATGAGTTTAAATTTTATGTGGCAATTTAAATAGTTATAATAGCCTAGAAAGATTACATAGATTATTGTTAGTGAATAAAAGGCTTTCTACAAAATTGATATCTATGTACTCTCATTTCTTCGTTTCATTTTCCATGGTTCTCCATGAATTAAATAATAAGGGATCCCACTCTCATTTTTTTAAAAAAAATATATTTTATTGATTTTTCACAGAGAGGAAGGGAGAGGGATAGAAAGTCAGAAACATCGATGAGAGAGAGACATTGATCAGCCGCCTCCTGCACACCCCCTACTGGAGATGTGCCCGCAAGCAAGGTACATGCCCCCAACCGGAATTGAACTCGGGACCTTTCAGTCTGCAGGTTGACGCTCTATCCACTGAGCCAAACCGGTCTCAGCCCACTCTCATTTTTTGTTTTCTTTCAAAATTCAAAAAGTTTTGCCGAAACCAGTTTGGCTCAGTGGATAGAGCATCAGCCTGTGGACTGAAAAGTCCCAGGTTCAATTCCAGTCAAGGGCATGTACCTTGGTTATAGGCACATACCTAGTAGAGGCATACAGGAGGCAGCTGATTGATGTTTCTCTCTCATTGATATTTCTAGCTCTCCAACCTTCTCCCTTCCTCTCTGCAGAAAATCAAAATATATTTTAAAAAATTCAAAAAGTTCTAATTTCTTCCAATTTTTCTGTCTTTATGCTTAACCTTAACAATGAAAACATCTGAAATTGTGGTGGTGGTGTTTGTGGTGGTGGTGATGGTTGGTGGTGGCAGTGATTTTTGATGGTGTTGGTCCTGGCTTTTCAGCAAATTCTGTTTTTCATTATTCTATCCATCAGCCAAGGAACAAAGTAATGTGTCTCCTCTATACAAGTACACCAGCCATTGGTCACCTTACCTCGACCTTATGGGAAATGGTAGTAATCAGACTATGGCATTTTCCTTATAGGTACCTTCATAATGGGTAACTAGTCATTTTATGAAATCATTGTCCTTTTTCAAGATTCCAGGATAGTTCTGGAACATGTGTGGGGAGGAGGAGGAGGAGGAAAGAAGGGTAAGAGTTTCCATGTGCTAAATTAAACTTCTGACCTGGTGATGAAGAGTTTAGCAATTCCTGAACTTCTCAATCAAAAGCCTTTCGGTGATGGATATTTGAGAAGATGAATTATATTAACTCTTGGTGTTGAAAATCAGATTTCATTTTTGAAAAAAAAAGTACAATTTGAAACATGTTTTAATAACCAGGAATACATTAGTCACACGTTAGCTGTCATCTCCCCCTTTCCTTTTCACTTTTCAAGACATTTGCTTTAAATAAGCAGTTGACTTCTTTCTTTGACTTTAACCCCAAGATCTTGTATGTGTACCAAAACCTTTTTTTGTTTCCTGCCTTGGAGAACACTCTTTATTTAAAGTCTCCTGCCCTAAGCCACAGAGTACATGCATTCCCAGTGATCACATTTGTCATCATTCAAAACAGAGCGTCCCTATTTCAAAGAACCCGTATCTAATCCCAACCTCAGCCCTGTGAACACATCATGATAATTCCGTTCTCATGTTACAGTTATTGGGTTTCTACCAAAGCCATGCTTCCTCTGGCTGTCCTGGTGGTCTGTGCTGAACCGGGTTTCCTAATTTTGATGAAATCTCTCGCCCACTCATCATGGACTAAGAAATGAATAGAAATTAATATTGTGGACCCATTTACAGGTTCTTTCCCATCATTTTTCTTGCTTTTGAAAGACTAAGGTTTGTGATGAAAGTAAAGGCAGACGTGAGGAAACGCAGCCCGCAGTGTGACTGGAACACACGGTACTGAACCTTCTCTGGTTGTTCCTTACAGATGCAGACTCCAGCGGAGGGCACGATACCACTAAAGGATCTGACTCAACTGGTGAGTTTGAGCCGCTCTAGGCATTTACTCTGGTCATCACTGAACCTGCTGGTTATTAATGAGTGATGTTTGAGTCACTGTCTCTCAGAAAGTGGTTCTCAGACTTGCTTAGCATATACCACCATTGCAGGAAAGGCTTATTATTAAACCACACTGCTGGGCCCCATCCTTAAAGTTTCTGATTCTGCATGTCTGGGGTAGAACCTTAGCATGTGCACTTTTACTAAGTCCCCCGGTGATGCTGATCAGGCTGGCGCAGGGACTGAGCTCTGAGAATGAATGACTGCTTTGGAGAAAATCCTTCCATCTGAAAGGATCAGAGAATCCAAGCAGGGTCTCAAGGTAACATTGCACTACAGCAGAGCGGTGAAAAACCTGGGTTTGGGAATAAGAATGGGTTGATTCCAGCTCCTCCACATACAAACTGGGGGTGTTGCTGAAAGGATATGAGACTCAATTTCCTAACCAATAAAATAGTAACTGTCACCGGGTCTGGTTTAAAAGACTAAATGATAGTATACACTGAAGCATTTGGAATGGCCCCCAGCACATGGCATAATAGCTAGCATTTCATCCGAATTTATTGTGTATTAGGATGGACCCTACCGAACTGCCATTTCTGTAGGTCAATAGTCATATAAAATTGTATTTTATGTTTCATCTATTATTTATTTTTTTAGAAAGGAGACTTTTCCCTTTTTTATTTTATTTTTAAAAATATATTTTATTGATTTTTTTTACAGAGAAGAAGGGAGAGTTAGAAACATCAATGAGAGAGAAATATCAGTCAGCTGCCTCCTGCAACTGTGTCCCCAACCAAGGTATATGCCCTTGACCAGAATCGAACCTGGGACCCTTGATTCCGCAGGCTGACGCTCTATCCACTGAGCCAAACAAGTCAGGACTGTTTCATCTATTATTGACTCACTCATCCTGCATACCCTGTGGCCCACATAAGGAGGACTTTCTCCCACTATGACAGAGGACACCGAGGCTCAGAGCCATTAAGTAACTTAGCTGAGTTGACATGACTAGTCAAGTGGTGGAGCCTCGTTTCAAACCCGGGGTCTCTATTGCTTCTCATGAGCACAGTCTGGAGAAAGCGACCTGTGATGACCATAATTGCCACCTGGCATGCATTAGTCAACGGATTCCTGTTTGCTGTGACTCAGAGCGCATGCCTGGAAACATTTCCTGGGGACCACTAACGCTGGGGCTGCTGGAAGGCTGTGCTGGTGCTGTCTTACCGAGGTGACCCCGAGCATCATCCAGGCGCCCCAAGCAAGTGAGGTTATCCTTATAACTGTTGTCCTCCCCATCATGCTTACACTGGAAGTAGAGTTGTCTCTAGGTTTGCAAGTTAAAGCGCAGTGAAGATGGACATTACATAGCAGTTTTAGTGATAACCTTTACCTAAGGGGAAAGAGATGTAGAGGGCTTATCAGAAATGCTTCTAAAGGAAGGCCTGAAGTCCAAGGCTGTTAGGGCGCTGAGGTGGGGACATCAGCCTTTTCCAGCCTCAATTTTCTTATTAGGAAAACAGATCAGAACCCTGGCATCAGGAATTTGAAAGTCATTTAGAAACCACAGGGAGTTGTTACTAAAAGGCATGCTCTCTAAAACCAAGAGACTCTAACAACTCCAAGTTGCGGTCCTCAGACCCGCAGCAGAGACACCACGTAGGAGCTGGTCGTAAACACAGAATCCCCAGCCATCCTGGACCTACTGACTCAAGATCCTCCCTCTCACCCTGACTGGTTTGGCTCAGTGGATAGAGCGTCGGCCTGTGGACTGAAGGGTCCCAGGTTCGATTCTTTCTGGTCAAGGGCACGTACCTTGGTTGCAAGCACATCCCCAGTTGGGGGATATGCAGGAGGCAGCTGATTGATGTCTCTCTCTCATCGATGTTTCTAGGTCTCTATTCCTCTCCCTTCTTCTCTGTAAAAAAAAAAAAAAAAAAAGATCCTCCCGCTCCACCAGGCGGATTGCATCTATGTTAGGCAGGGAAGACTGCCCTAGACTGGTTTTCTCACAGTTACGGCCAATCAGATTATCTCTGTGCACGCGGCTGATTGAATCTCATCTCCAGCTGCAGTATCAGGGTTCCCCTTTGCCGAGCTTGCCTTCCCCAGCTGCCTTTGCAGGCCTCTGGGGTGCCAGGTGAGACCTGCTCTATCTAGTATCCCCATCTTCTTGGCTTTTGCCTGAAGTGGGCGGGAGCGCCTCTTTTGTGAGTGTCCTGTGCAGGTGTCTATTGTTCCAACAGGCGGTTCCCTCTGGCTGTACACACGCCCAGATCTTTCCTTGCCGAGAGCACCGTTTTGGAAAAGAGACAAAGAGATGATGGTCGCTTCCTGGCCTCCCTTTCAAACAGCAGAGGCAGCTGTGAGTCAGGGAGAGGCCAGTGAGGGTGACTGCGCCTCTGCGGTGGTTTTCAAGGCCGATGTCCCCTGATCTGGGCAGGTGGACACTGGCCAGTGACCGCAGGCTCAGGTAGGCCGCTAGAGGAAGTGTCTTGGACTCTTTCTGAGGTTTGTAAAGTGAGAGGTGACTGTCAAAATGGCATGTAGTATGTTGAAATGGCCAGGCATATGGTATAACTTGAGTTTAACAAAAAAATGTCAGATTGCACAAGCAGGAGCCGCCCTATTTAAAATAACCCCCGTAATCAAGACTTCAGCACCTGCTGTGCACAGTCTGGAGTTGGACTCTCTTAGGAGAGCTTCTCATTAGCAGCTCAGCCATTTTCATCAGTGGCTCCCCACACCCACCTCCCTGCTGTGGTTCTTCCCTGCGAGGCCTTCGAGTGGAATCTCCCTCGGTAGGAGTTCCTGTTAGTGGGATACCTTCATTTTAAATATATTTTATTGACTTTTTACAGAGAGGAAGGGAGAGGGATAGAGAGCTAGAAACATCGATCAGCTGCCTCCTGCACACCCCATACTGGGGATGTACCCGCAACCAAGATACATGCCCTTGACCGGAATCGAAGCTGGGACCTTTCAGTCCTAAGGCTGACGTTCTATCCACTGAACCAAACTGGTTTCAGTGGATACCTCCATTTTAGGGGGAGCAGTAAAGGAAGCATATAAAATACAAAGAGTCTGGCCAGGTTGGCTCAGTGGTGGAGAGTCTACCTAGGAACCAAGATCATGGTTTGATTCCTGGTCAGGGCACTAACCTGGGTTGGGGGCTGCATCCTCAGTAGGGGGCATACAGAAGGCAGCTGATCAACGATTGACATTTCTTTCCCTTTTCCTTCCTCTTTGAAATCAATAAAAAATATTTTTTCCTAAAAAGGGGAAAAAAAACAACACACACACACACACACACACACACACAAAGAAAAAGCAGCGCTTGTTCATCTGGGCGAGTCTCCTCACAAAATGTCTTAGCGTTTCTTTTAGAACACGACGCCTCCTGTTCCGACTTGTGCATTCTTTGTCTGGCGACGCTTCCTTTCTGTCTGAGACTTCTGTTTGGTTTCCTGTTTTGTTTTGGAGAAGAAACTGTTCATTCTTCAAATACAAAGCATGCTTCAATAATATAGTGGCTGCTAAAACCGGTTTGGCTCAGTGGATAGAGCGTCGGTCTGCAGACTGAAAGGTCCCAGGTTCGATTCCGGTCAAGGGCATGTATCTTGGTTGCAGGCGCATCCCCAGTAGGGGGCGTGCAGGAGGCAGCTGATCCATGTTTCTCTCTCATCAACGTTTCTAACTCTCTATCCCTCTCTCTTCCTCTCTGTAAAAAATCAATAAAATATATTTTAAATAATAATATAGCAGCCTGCGTCAAATGGAATAGTTTTGGGGAGATTCTTATAGCACTTTGTGAATGCCTGTGGCTTCCGTGTACGAAGAGCTTTGCAGGCACAGGGGCTGGCCTCGTGACACCCTCCCAACTTTGGGTGACAGATGTTGTTTTCCCCTTAGGACACTCCAGTGGCAGTCAAGAAGGTGGAGCCAACACGACCTCAGGTCCAATAAGGAAACCTCAAATTCCAGGTGAGTTTTGGGCTGTAAGGGGGGGAAAATGATGCTAAAAGGAGGTCTGGCTGAATGACCCAGAAAGAAAGAAGCAACCAGATAGAAAGCACATTTCCCTCACTGTCCACCCCTTGAAACTCACAGTTCCTCTTTGCATGTAAAGATGGGTGACGGTAACCGATGTGGAAAACATGGAAGGTTCTTTTATCCCAGCTCTCAAAGCAGAGCCTCGTTAGGTTCTAAAGCTCCCTCCCCAAATGCCTGATCGTCCAGGGTCCTCCATGTCACACCCAGGTCCCGCCTGTCGCGGTTCAGTTTCCCCTCTATTTCTGGAGTCGGGGATGACACGTGTGACATTCCTCTCACATTGCAGACAGGCCACTGGGTGGAGTGGGAACATTCTTCTCGTGCCCCAAGTGCTTTTTCTCCAGGGACGGTCTTTGCCGATCCAGACAAATTTTCAGAAAGTGTCGCGTAACATGTGCAGTGAGGGGACAGACAGCTGGCTCTCCTGAGCGTCAGGGTTTAAGCCACGGGAAGCAAATGCTTTATTCGACTTATAAAGGGGGATTACAAACAAGGAAGCGTTTTTCCCAGGCTTGCAAATTCTCTGCCCTCTTCAGAGACCTCCACGCTGAGCCTCCCGTGGGAAAGGGAAGAATGTGCTGTGGGCACAGACCCCTTGCCTCAGCTTGCCTGGGCACAGCTAGAGGCGCAGGGCACGTGGAGAGGGCGTGGGCTGCCAGGGAGGCCGGGGCGGGTGGGGTGAAATTTGTGATTAATCAGGCAGCGCGATTTTTCCCAGCCCCAGTGAGAGAGAATGATGGGGGGGCATCTCAGGGGTAGAGACCCAGGAATGAACAGAAGTGGTTCTCTCCTGAGGGCCTCCCCACCTCCTGCTCCCCAATCTCACCTAATCAGGGAGAGGTCAGGCAGAGGCAGCACCCCCTGAGCAGGAAATCAAAGGAGAACCCAGACTCCCCAAGGCGAATGGGCAGTGACTGACAGTCCATCTTTCTCATTTCCCAAGCTGTAGTTCACGGCGCAGATACACAGCCCACTCGGCAGCTGAAATCATTCAAGTTGTCCGGTCATATTTTAATGTCTTAAAGCTTGATTTAAAAACATGTTATTAGTCCGTGAGTGATGCGTTAATTATTGCAGACATTTTAGAAAATGCAACTAAAGGACAAAAATATTAATCAGTTATCTACCCCACCATCCAGAATGTCATGGTGACCGTTTTCATAGATGAACGTGTCATTTTTGATGTGATTTATATATAAAAATGTAATTGCACCATACATGCTTTGTTTAGCAAATTACAATTCACAGTTGGGGGAAGGGGGTCACAGCTTTCCAATGTTATTGCCTATTTCCCCCCCACATTGGAGTACATTATATAATGAGTGAACCCTAATTCATTCAACCAATTCCTTGCTGTTGGATTTTAGGTTGTTGTCAACTTCTGCCATTGTAAATAGCACAGTAATGAACATCTTCCTATTTAATTCCAGGTCCTCTAAATTCCTGAAATTGTAACTGCTGGATCAAAGCATGTGCATTTGAAAGCTTTTGACAAGTTTTGCCAAATGACCCCCTACCCCCACCATCCCTCCTGTGAATGTGCACAAGTTCATCCATCCACAGGACTGCCCTTTCTCGCACTCACTAGAATGCGACCTCCATTTTTGCTTCTAATCAAATGTAAAGTGGGTTCTCTTATATGGCAGGAAAGGAATGTTCCTTTTAAGGGAAGAATACATTTCCTTCAGTCTGGTTAATAACTGCATCCGGGCATCTACAAGTTTCAACAGGTCACTCTACATTTTTTTGGACACATGTTTTTCCTGGAGGGACTTGGAAATCCTGACGGTAAGAGGTTAGAACAAGAGGCCAGGTGGACAAAGAGCTATAGCAAAATCTCTCCTCTCGTGTTATCTGCCTGCTTGCGCCATTTGGTCAGTTTTCTAAGGTGTATTTTCACAAAGTGTATTTCCCAAGTTCATGGTTGTCTTTTTCTTCACCCCCACCAGAGTGGCTGATCATCTTGGCATCGCTGCTGGCCCTGGCTTTGATCCTCGCAGTGTGCATCGCAGTCAACAGCCGAAGGAGGTAAGGGATGCTCCTCAGAGCTTCCGATTCGCATCCGTTCAACTCGGGCTCTGTGTCCTTGCTGCGCAGAGCATCGCCCTGGGAACCAGCAGCCCCAGCACCCTGGGGGCTTGTGAGAAATGCAGAGCCCCAGGCCCCACCCAGACTGCCTGTGCCAGAGTCTATTTGGATGAGGCCTCAGGCATTTATGCGCACGGTAGGGTAGAAGAAGCCCTGCTATGGCACATAATTACCGCGACCGTCACTTCTCAATAGTGTTTGCATCACTTGGGGATCTTATTATATTTTTTAATTGATTTCACAGAGGAAGGGAGAGATAGAAACATCATGATGAGAAAGAATCATTGGTCAGCTGCTTCCTGCATGTCCCACACTGGGGATTGAGCCCACAACCCAGTCCTGTGCCCTTGACCAGGAATTGAACCGTGACCTCCTGGTTCAACCACTGAGCCAGCTGACCGGGCAATCTTAATTATTTTGAGGTTAAACCCCAGGGAGTCTCTCTCTGATGAAAACTGTGAAATACCTCACCAAAAAGACATAAAACTATATATTCATTTAATGATTTATTAAGTGCATTCACAATGCACAAAAACACCATATAAAGATTCAGGGATTGGTCATCTATCTGAGGCCCATGGAGCATTCTAGAACCCTTACTTAAAACAGGCATTGAGTTTGTGTGTCAGTTTTGTAAGGACACTGTTTTCTATTTCCTGGACACGGCAGTTGAAAGGACTCAGATCATGGCCTCAGAGAGCTCTCTGGCAGTGTGGCCTGGGAAATAATGAAGAACTTTCCATAGGAAAGTCTGAATAAAGACAGACAAGTCCCCAGAATGGACATGGGTGCTGTTTTCATCAAAGGTTCCCCTCCTTTTCTCCCTCCCTCAACCAAGGCCTATTGTTTCAGCAGCTCTTTAAACAATCTTGCTGATTGTTTCACCGGCTGTGACAAGGCTCCAGCAATAAAGCCACTTAAAGTGAAATAAAGGGCCATGACCGGTTTTGCTCAGTGGAGAGAACCTCGGCCTGGGGACTGAAGAGTCCCCGGTTCGATTCTAGTCAAGGGCATGTACCTTGGTTGTGGGCACATCCCCAGTAGGGGGTGTGTAGGAGGCAGCTGGACCATGTTTCTAACTCTATCCTTCTCCCTTCCTCTCTGTAAAAAATCAAATTTAAAAAAAAAAAGAAAATAGTCATTCTAGCAACAGAAGAAATGAACTTAAACAAAGACACTCCACAAATCTAAGTCTCAATTTCCTGTTTAAGATGCGTTTTTGCTCCAAGCATATGCTTGGGAACATCCAACCTTCTGTAAGTGTCTCTTGAGATTTCTTCTTTTAAGGGAAAAGAATATTATTTCCAAGCAAGGGTTCCCTTTATTGTCTCACTGGAGCATCTAACAGGCCAGAAAAATGCCCCCCGGGTTTGGGAGAAAACCTGATTGGCGTTTGGAAAACAGCAAATACCTAATTCCACTGCCGGGGGGAGGGACAGGCAGTATCTATAATTATCTGAAGAAATTAAATAATGCCGTCTGACGCTGGTACAAGTTAATAAAAGTGCTATATTGCAGTTGAAGAGCTATGATGATCTCTGTACCTTTGAGGGCATGATAGAAATAGTCGTGGTAGTTGATGGTATAAGGAACAAAAACGAGGAAAGAAAATCGGAAAGTCCTCCTGGAAATCTATGACTAAACGGAAAGAGGTTTTTTTTTGTTTTTTGTTTTTTTTTAGTTGAATTTAAATAATGTGACTTGAGGGACCCCTTACAAAGAGTCTTTATCCTTTCCCTCAGCCTCCTTGTTTTCGCTAGGGCTACTTCTGCTCGGTGCAATGTGAATTTCCTATTGTCAGAAATCAGTCCTTGGCCCCAAGCCTTAGCATGCATGGCCGCTGCTCACAGGTACAGCCCATGAGCTCTGCATGTCACCATGGAAACGTGGCCCCTGGTGCTGTCCATGGGGAGACCTCAAAGAAGTATCTCTGCTGTCCCCGCGAGCAGCCAGAGCCCCTGCAGCGCACCGGGTTGGCTCACTCATTGCTCCCCATCATGTGAGCAGCAAACAGGGCCCCATGGCGCCCTCCCCCTCCTTCCCAAGGCCAGCGGTCACCCTGGCAACGGGCAGGCAGGGACACTCGGAATCCAGCACAGCACGTATCTCACCAGGAAAGTAGCTGCCGGAGCGCCATAAATTACCATGTCCAGATCTGATAATCAAAAACAGATTTGCCAGGCGGCTAAAGAATGGTTATGGCTTTGCAGGCCCCTTCATGTGTGCGCGTTTCTGAAGCCGCCCGCCTTCTAATCCTCTTAAAAGCTGGGCCTTTCTGCTTGGAGCATTCCGTTTGAGAGAGACACAGACTCCTATTTTCATCCAAGAAAGATTGGTTGAAAGTAGGGACCTGCAAGAGGCATTTCTTTATGCGACACATCTTTGGAGGGGCGGCTATGACCCTCAACCCTGGAGAAGAGAATATTAAAAACAAAGAGTGCCACCCTTTCCCTAAGAGAATCTTGAGGTTCAGTGCCAACATTGGGCTGTTGGATTGGACTCAGCTGACATGTATGGAGCACAGACTCTGTGCCAGGCACTGTCATAGGAATTATGGTGGAAAGATAAAAATGGAAAAGCATTAGTCACTGAAGTTGACCTTCAAGGGTTGACCACAGGTATCCATGACAACAGGGGCTGTGAGTCGTGTCATTTTAAAGATGCTCGTGTCAGGATCCCGTTATTCCGAGTTCTTCCCATCCCCATCATAACCCACACCACCTCTCCTTGCTGTTCTTCATGTAACTAGAGCGCCTGAATTGCAACTTGCCAATGGAAATGGCACTTTATTCACCGTCTTTAAGAGAAAACTATGGTTTTAGGAGTCAGTTGGGGTGGTTCCAAAGGGAAGAAGTTAGGTGCCTTTGCTGTAAAGAATTTATCCGATTTGTACAAAGAGGAGAGAAATAGTGACCAGAAAAGGCTTCACATAACAGGAATGTTTCTACACTGGCTGCAAAAACTGGCCTTGGCCAGATTTCACTCTCAAGGAGATAATCCTCTTTCCTGTACACTCCAGCGGGCCGCCACCATCCTCAGTGTGGCCGGTTCTGCCTTCCATTAAGCTGCGGCCTGGCTCCTTAATCCCTGCTCACCCCACCTCGTTCTACCCTTGAGAACACAGGCGCCCAGCAGAGCTTTCTGCAATGACTGAAAGATCCTACCTCCGTCCTGCCCGATCCACAACCATAAATCCTGGGGGCAACTGAGCACTCCACACGTGGCTAGTGCCACTTAAACAAATTTTAAAATTGTATTTAATTACCCGTATTTTCCGGCGTATAAGACGATCCCCAAGTTTTCCAGTTAAAATATAGAGTTTGGGATATACTTGCCCTTTAAGATGACACCCAGAGTATAAGATGATCCCTGATTTTAGAGAAGATCTCCCTGGGTTAAAAAGTCATCTTATACGCTGGAAAATATAGGTAGTTTAAATTTTAATAGTCACATGTGACTAGTGGCCCAACTCTAACACAAAGACAATACATCTCTAACTAGCTTTAAGGATTGTCAGGTAGGAGAGACAGACATAAGATCAATTGTTAGTTTACCCTTTAAATCTTTCCAAAGAAATTCCTCTGTGCCCTAAATGTACATCCCCAATCCCATCACTCAGCCTGCCCACCCTCTCCTGGGTCCTTCCACATTTCGTGGTCACTGTGCACAGCTAATGAAAGGATTTCAAGTCAGGGTGGAGTTCAGTGGAGAAAGTCTTAAGTCATAGACACCATCGCCCTGTCCTAGCTAGCGATGCCATCTCAGAAGACAGCCTTGACTTCTGGGCTCAGACTCCAGTTTATACAATGAAAAGGCTGGGCCGGATGACCTCCCAAGTCCCTTCAGTGCTGATGTTTCTGATAAAATTTCTCTAAGAAGAATCAACAAATTAGGACTTGACTCTTTAAAGTGCTCATTTAGATGCCTAGAGCACAGCATACTGGCTGGGTTATTTATGGGAATCATCCTGCCCTCCTGAAAGAACGCAGGCAGGTAACAGAGACACACAAATCCACAGGGAAACGTGGGCAGGGCAAAGCCCAAATCCTACAAGTCACGTGTCACCACTTTCAAAACCAGCTTTGTCAACGTGAATAACGCGAATCCTCACTTCACCCCCATGCACAAAAGTGTTTTTATGCTTCTAAATCACTTTCCTGCGATATTTCATTCAACTTCTCAAGCACCCATTACTTTAATGAGACACTCCTCTTTCAAAGAACACCGGAAATACCACTGAGAACCTCAAATAGCATGAGCAGCATCTTCATGGTAAATGGAATGAAGTAGTGGAGGCAGCCATGGAAGGAAAACTCATCATCTGTGGTGCTCATTATACTAACAACCACAGTGATTGTTTAAAGAGAAAAAATGATTGTAGAGAGAGAAGGGGGAGGGAGAGAAACATTGATGTGAGAGGAATATCCATCAGCTGCCTCCTCCACGCCCTATACTGGAAATCAAGCCCACAATTAGGCATGTGCCCTGACTGGGAATGGAACCCTAGACCTTTTGGTGCACAGGCTGATGCCCAGCCAACTGAGCCACACCAGCCAGGATACAGCCAATAACTCTTGAACATCTACTGTGTTCCAAGTTCTTAACCAAGGCTTTGCTTTCCTCACCCACAGTGTTTGTCAAAGCAACAAAGAAAACACTCAGAGACTCCTGTATGCGGTGCCAGGCTCTCCACAATCTTGTGAAAGTGGCACTCTTAAGAACCTGATATTTCAGATAAGCAAGTTGAGGTTCAGAGAGGGCAAGTGAGTTGCCCCAGGTCACATGGCAGTAGAGTCTCAAAACCACACCTCCCGAGTTCCGGTCTGGTCTTATGTGGACAGCATCCGTCCTCTCAGTCCCCCCCGGTCTGCAGCCCTGGTCAAGCATCCGGCCAGAGGAGACAGGATATAACTCCTATAGAGGAGGTATCATTTCTGTTTCCCCAAACAAGAGATTAAAAGTTTATGGCCTTGGCAGGCCTGGCAGGAATGGCCCACGATCATGAATAATAGAGGCTTTGTCTCTGCAGCTCCAAACATCCAGCGGCAAAGTGAACAATTCCGACTGCACACTGTTTCCCCATCTCCAGATGGTTGGCAGCAGGAAGAGAGCTGGGCCGCGTCCAGGCTCTGGGTCATAAAGGCCTGGAGTTGAATATTGACTCTGTCTTAAGAGCTGTGTGAACTCAAGTTAGCTATGAAACTCCCTGGGCCTCAGTTTCCACTGGCATGTAATAAGAGCAGCATTGTAGGATTATTGTGAGGACAACATAGAGTTACATGTGAAGTGCCTGACACTCAGGATGCGTCCAATCAATGCCAGCCCATGCCGAGACCGTTTGGCTCAGTGGATAGAGCGTTGGCCTGGGGACCGAAAGGTCCCAGGTTCGATTCCGGTCAGGGGCATGCACCTTGCTTGCGGGCACATCTCCAGTGTAGGGCGTGCAGGAGGCGGCTGATCGATGTCTCTCTCTCATCGATGTTTCTAACTTTCTATCCCTCTCCCTTCCTCTCTGTAAAAAATCAATAAAATATATATTTTTTTAAAATTAAAAAAAAAAAAAGCCAGCCCATTACCTCTCTCCACCTCCCGTCCCCGCCTCCTCACCTGTAGTTGTGAGGATCTGCAATTTTGCTTCCGTGAAGCACAGTCTGACTTCTAGATGTGCAGCCAAGGTGATGTTACAGGAAAGAGGAAGCATTGTGTCAGGCTGCGTGGGGTGAGGCAGTGCTGTGACAATGCTATAATGCAAGGACAAGATCAAGGTCATGCTCTTCCACAGAAAACCTTTGACATTTGCATCTTAAGAAATGTTAGTGAGAAACCTTAAAGTAATTGAATCATTTGCCTTGTGTAGTTAAACCTCCTATAACCAGGGTTATATGGGAGGTAACCAATGTTCAGGAAAAAGCAAAAGGGCCTCTAGTTCTAGAAAAATGTTCATTCTTCTCAGTAGATCAGCAATAACCCCGACAAGGCCAACACAGTGTTGACTGTGAAAGGAATTAATGGAACTTTTTTTTTTTTTTTTTTTAGTTTTTGACAGTATTATAGACATCCTTTTCCCCTCTCCACTACCTCTTCCACCTAACTCCCCACCCATCCCCAAGCTTTCACCACACTATTATTTGTGTCCATAGGCTACGCATATAAGCATATATATTCTTTGGTTAATCTCTTCCCACCCACCAATGGGACTTTCTTGAATACACCCATCAGAATGATTTACGATCATCATGGTGACGGTTTATCTGAGTCGGCGGAAATTGCTCAAGCACTAATAAGAGGCAAACGTTTCCATTGCATAGTATGGTGAAAGGAGAACGAGAACTAGAAAGAAGTCAGATATTCCAGGGGTTGAGTAACCTAGGTGAATTACTGAATTTTCTGAGCCCTGAAGTTTCTCCACCTGCAATAGGGGATAATAAGAGCATTGGCTGCCTGAGCTGTGCCCACTGCATCAGAAACCCTGCGAAGACTTTGACCACAGTTCCTGACCTCCCCCTCTTCTGTCTGGGCCCCCAAGTTTGCATTTCTAACAAGCTCACAGCTGATGCTTTTACTGCTGGTTCAGGGGTCCTCACTTGAAGTGCTGACTGTTGAAAGTCAGTATAAGAGGAAACATGCTAAAGACCATTATAAACCGGAGTGCACATTGAAAGGAAGAGTGAGTATTCCTGATAGAATCAGGATTTGAAGGTAGAATCAAAAAGTCACAAAGCCTGCCCTGGCCAGTGGGTGATGGTGTCTGTGATGCTGATGGGGTCATTGCACCCTTTTCACATGTGCTCTTTACATTCTCAGGTGTGGGCAGAAGAAGAAGCTGGTGATCAATGGGAATGGAGCTGTGGAGGACAGAAAGCCAAGTGGACTCAACGGGGAGGCCAGCAAGTCTCAAGAGATGGTGCATTTGGTGAACAAGGAGTCAGCGGAGACCCCAGACCAGTGTATGACAGCCGATGAGACGCGGAACCTACAGAACGTGGACATGAAGATTGGGGTGTAACACCTACACCGTGACCTTGGAGAGAAATCACACATAACCATTACAGGGAGCTGGGACACTCAACAGATGCAATGTGCTACTGATTATTTCATTGGGTTTTTGTTTTTTGGTTTTTTTTTTAGCATAACATTTTCTACTCCTTTTTGTTTATTGTGCTTTGTTTTTTTTTTGAAGTCAGTACAATTTATCAAAACAGCATTGCTTTCTGAAATGAGGGCCCAATTAACAATCGGCAAGATTTTGACGGTTTTCGGTTCACACCTAGAAGCCTCCCGCTCCCTGGGGTGTGCTCGGATGGCATCTAACCAAAGCCATACCTGCATCTTTCTGATCCTCAACCTTCTCTCCACCCCACCTCCCCGGTGACAACCACATGCTAAGGACAACCCCCCAGAACTAAGAGGAATTGGTTCCTGAAAGGAAATCTGAATGGGTTCCTATTGTCTATCCGGGCACCCAGTCATTGCTTTCCATGGGGGTAGGGGACTGGGATGTACCGGTCATATACATCCCTTTCTACAGCCGCCCTGGAAATTTTCCCGATGCTATTGAGAATGCCCAAAGGGTCAAGCTATTTATCTGTAGTAAGCTATTTATCTCTGTTTTTTGGAATATTAAACCCTGGAGGTCCTGTGATTAGTATGATTTTTTTTTTATTTTGTTTTGTTACTTTGTCAGAGGCATAAAAAGGGTTTAAGTTGATTCATAATAAACATCTGTTACTTCTTCCACTTTTACCCTTTGTGCTGTGATCCTTCAGGGTCCCAACAGCTCCTTAGGAAGCTGTGGGAGGGTCTCCCCGGAAGACTTCATCTCAGAGCTAAGTCCCTACTCAGACTCTCCCCAAAATCTCACAGAAGATCCAAGAAGCCAACTGCGTTTCTGAGGCTCCAAGGCTTTCTGTCTGGTCCTAGAACCAACATTGTGAGAGGGAATTTCAGCAGCTTTCCTGTTACCATGGCCACCTATTCTCTCCTGAAAGGGCTAGGAAAAGTCACATTATATTTGCATGATGTACATTGTGGTGTCCCATTTCACCGATCCCATTAGCGGTGTCCATACACAATATGAAAGTGCCTTCTGGCCTCTTGGAATCAAGGAGCAGCCTTGGACATGAAAGGGCATAGGCAGGAGCCACTGGTTGCGGAACTAGGGGAAGGAGCAGTGTAGATCCTGTTGGAGTATTTTATGGAGTATTTTTTATTTGTTTATACTTGAACATTCCAGTCGTCTGTTCCCAATGACGGTACTACTCAGAAATCGAAGTGCCTGGGGAATCTCTAAAGGTTACGGGGTTTCCCACCTACGCAGTCTTATTACCAGATTCCAGGTTTATGGCCAAATCAAAGATTAATGGCTTTGTTCCTTGGTTGGCAAATCCTCTGTGGTCTTTATTCACAACTTCAGAGAGCCCCATTCATCCTGGGACTTCCAAAAGCTACTTAAAGAAGAGATTAGATCTCTAAAGCAAGAGCTCCTATAAAACGACCTCCTTCATTGGGCCTCAGTAAAAAGGTATCTGTTGCCTAAACTAATATGCTTAACTGGCAATGTTTCTCAGACAAAAAGAAAAAGAACCAGAAGGAAGAGGAAGGGGAGGAGAGGAGAAGGAGAAAATGTGGAAAGGAGGAGGAGGAAGAAGGAAAAGAGGAAAATGGGGGAGGAGAAGAGAAAGGAGAGGGAGAAAGAAGGAGAGGAAGTTGAGAAGGAAGAAAAGTAAGAGAAGGGATGGGGGAGGAGGAGAAATAGAAAGAAAAAAAAAAAAAACTCCCACATGAATCAGGATTGGGCTTACACAGAGTTGATCCTGAAGGAGATATTTCAAGGAGAGAAGCCTGCTTCCTGCGCTCACTTCCTACCTCTGCTCTCCTCCTTACAACCATCGCCATGGTCTTTGAAAACCCCTTTCTCTTCTGAGAATGGTATGGCCCACTTCCATATTCAGCTGTCTGGTTTTTTTATTTTCAAGTTGAAAGAAAAGAAAATGGACATCTATCTGGTCACTCCGTTGTTACTGCCACGTTGTGTCTTGAGTGCTTTCTGCTTTCCAAGACCTTTCCTGTCTTTAACCTGAATGCAACAGGCCAGTCTGGGGTCAGGCCCAGGAGGGCTAGTCCAGGCCTCTACTGTACCCCAGATTCTCTTTAGGGCCATGGATAGTCACACAAGTCTCCACTAGGGATGGTTTTCTAGACATTCCCAACAAATAGGCTGAGAGAGGACATTTTTATCTACTTTATTTTGGAATTAAATATGACCTTTCCTTTTATTATTGTTGTAGTCCCTAGTGGGATATACCTGTGTTCTCGAGATAGGAATAAGGAAGTCTAGAACGTCCATCTCTTAGGTGTACTATACTTGTACTATGGCCTGAAGTTCATGGACTAGGATGCATTCTCTCCCATTTGATGTAATAGTGTAACTCCAGAAGCTCAACTTGGCTACACATCATTCCTACCAGTGACTTTCCAGGTGACCTGGGCTAAGTCATTCTCCTGGGCCTCGCTTATATTAGTGAGGGGCCAGCATTTCATTGTTCTGCAAAGTTAAAAGAGCAAAGATGAGAAGTCTGCAAAGCGGAGCGCTTAAGATGTAATTTTTCCTGTAATCCTACATCTTTTGTCTCCTGAGGGCTTCCTTTAAATGAGCACTGGGCAAAAAATAAAATGGGACAAAAGACACCGATATTTTGCAGGTTTTTAACCTGCAGAATGGATTTCTCCAACAAAACCTCTCAAAACGTTGTACTTCAAAACTATGACAGCAAGGACCAATTTAAGCAGGAGTAGGAGAAAGTAACCTCCCACTTCTGTAGAAGACAAAATGTGCTTACGAACAAGCATAGAATGGTTCCATCACCTTTGTGTCATAGTTACGCCTTTTGTAAATCACTTTCATCTTCCAAGAGTACTTTATCGTTTGCATGTGTACGATGACCATTGTTATTTTGATTTTTCACAGTACTCCCTTCCTCTGATTTTTGTGTATTTATTGATGGGCCAGTAACAACAAGGAAAGCATGATATGTACATTGCCCAGTTGAAAGCATTGATTGGAAATTATTAAAAAGCTACTGTTGAAACATTAAAGAAAATGGACTCAGGGGTCTCTGATTTTAGGGGGATGGGACCCTGGGAGGGGCACAGCTGGGATTATCTGCCTGTCTGGGTAAATTTAGAAGCACAAGGTCAAAGGTCTAGGAGGTGGCCGAAGCTTCACACTCACGTTCTTTTTTCTAAAAGGAACACTTTTATGGGTTTCCATCACTTGAGAAAGGCCTTCTGGAGGAAATTTAATATTCCATGGAAGGCACGTGGTCCACATATTTCAAACTAAATGAGATGTGAAGTGTTAATTCTTTAGAGCCAAGAACTACTGGACTTCCAGGAAAAGAGAGGAAAGTGAACATACCTTCATTTCTTCACGCGAGACTCAAAGGACAATAGGAGGTATTCCAAAAAGGCATAAACCAGCAGGGCCGAGGCAAATGGAGGAAGAGGCCACAGTAACCCAAATCTGAAGCTGGACAGTGAGGGCTCACTGGTAACTGAGTACCCTTTGAGAAAGCTGAATCTTAAGCCAGAAATGGGGGAAGTTGAGAAGCCACCATATTTGAACCCCATCCCACCTCCCAAAAGGTCCAAGAATTGGCAGCATCAGCTACCTCTGGATATGGTAGAGAAGGCGGGACTAACATTAGGAGGGTGGATTGGAAGTCTACTTAAAAAATCCCAGATCTCCATTTCCACTCTAAGTAATGGAGTGACTGTTCTTTCCCAATGCTAGCAAGTGACCGGAAGTTTATCTTCTGAAAGGGGCAAAATAAAGAGTCTCTGAGTGAAGGACCACAAGGCACACACAGTTGACACTGGACACGCGGCACTGCAAAGTGAAGCCATGCGTAAGGAATGTTGAGGCTGCCTCGCCTTCTCTCCCAACTTGGCTCCCAGATGTCAACAGCCAAGCATGGATCCCCCGGGCAGAAGTTCAGTCTTTTTGGGGAATCTGATAAGCCTGAGAGAAAACCGTAAAGGTACTAACATGATAGTTCCCCAAGGACATAGCTCAGCAAAGCAATCTACCGTGAAGGTCACATCTCAAGCTTCAGCACGACCCACGGGCTCTTAGCTTTCTGTAGTTCACTCTTACAATGAGAAATCAAGGGGATTCACAGAGAAAAAAATAAAATAAAATAAAATAAAATAAAACAGATCATCAATAACCTCAGTAAGATAGGAGGAGATTGTGTTGCTATGAAACAACACAATGCTAGGGCAAGAACATTCAGGGAACACCCAAAAAAGGAGCTTTAAAAAATCAAAAACACAAAAGCACAGATTTAAAAATAAACTCAATGGAAGGTTTAGAAAACACAGTTGTTGAAATGTCTCAGAAAATAGAGTGAAGACAAAGCAATGGAAACAGATGAGAAAAGTGGAGCATCATTCTAGGAAATCTACCATGCAAATAATAGGAGTTGCAGACAGAGAGACAATGAGAAAGGAATCATCCAAGAAATAAATCAAAACCATTTCCCAGAATTGAACAACATGCATATCCAGCTCGGCACAATAGATGAAAACAGAGCCACAACAAAGCACATCTTTGTAAGGAGTCATAACAATGGAGGCAAAAGAGATAATTCTGTAAGCTCTCGAGAGAGGAAAATTGATAGTAAAGAAGATCAAGAATCCAAATAGAATCAGACTTCCCAATAGCTGTCTTGAAGACCATGAAACAGTGCATTCAAAATCCCGAGGGAAATGTTTCCACGCGAGAACTCTAATTTAGCTAAACCACAAATTAAGTGAAGAGATAGAATGAAGACATTTGAAATAGGCATTGTCGTCAAACCCTCTCACCCATCCTCAGGCAACTCCCAAAGGATGTGCTCCAGCAAAACAAGGGAGTTGCCAAGAAAGAGGAAGGCCTGAGCTTCAGAAAACAAAGGGAAGGGAATTCCTCAAGTGATGATACAGGGGATCCCGAGACGACAGCTGCCCAACAGAACTAGGGGAACCATCAGTCCAAGCGGAAGTACTGACAGATGAAACAACAAACGCCATGGATTCATCCACCTCTCATTAAAAAGAAAATCACTTTTTTAAATTATTAGTTAGCTACTGATACATTAAAAACCATTCCAAAATGCAGCAGACATTTGTTATGTTTTATAAGTCCACCCATGGACTAGATAGATGCTTCTACTGATCTGGGCGGGGCTCAGTTGAGCATGACAACCACATACAGTGGTACCTCGAGATATGAGTGCCCTAACATACGAGATTTTTGAGATACGAGCCGTCGAGCGAGTGATTTTTGCTTTAAAATATGAGCAACATTTGAGATACGAGTAATCGCGCAGATTGGCTGGCTGCACATGACCCACCAGTTTACCTCGACTTGAGTGTCTCATAGTTTCCCACGCCTCAAGGTTACAGAACAAATTAAACTCGTATCTCCAGGTACCACGGTATTTCAAACTCAATGAGATATGAAGTGTTATAGACAGGTGTTAGGTGTCTGTGGATAACCAACTGGTCTAGGATGGCTTCATCTGGGAATGCTGGGTGGCTGGAGTTTGTGTGTCCCTCATGTCCTTCAGCTGCCTCCTCCCGGGATCCAAGTGACAGCAGATGCCACAGGCCTCTAAGGGCACAGGCCCAGAACTCAATCATGCCACCATATCCTGTTCCTAAACAAATCGCAAGAGCAGCCCAGATTTAAAGGCTGGGAAGTATATTCTGCTTCTTAATGGGAGGCACTGCAAAGTCACGTTGCAAAAAGTGTGACTATAAGGAGACCAGGGACCAGGGCCATGAGGGCCACCGGTCTATGACAGATGCATTGGAAGCTTTTTGTGCTGGAGGGACCTCTCGTGTTATGATTAATAAATATACACCATTTGGCCATATTGGCAAATAGTATTAACAACTTCATAGATGCCATATCACTGGAAAAGGAAGGAGCTGGATCTTGTGTGAATACATTTTCAGGAGATTACCTGGTGTAGTAAGTAGAAAGAGCAGGAGCTTTGTAATTAGGTAAGCCTGTTTTGTTACTGTTGTTTTTGTGGATTTTTTTGTTTGTTTGTTTATTTTTTAAATATGTTTTTTTTAAATTGATTTGAGAGAGAGAGGAACGAAGAAAAACACACACAGAGAAACATCCTTTGGCTACCTCCTACAAACCCCCAACTGAGGGATTGACCCTGCAATCCAGACATGTGCCCTGACCAGGAATCGAACTGGTGATCTCTTGATACATGGGATGATGCTCAACCAACTGATACACACTGGCCAGGGCCAAACTTGGGTTTTAATAGGGATGCTACCACTGAACAGTGCAACCCGGCTCACACATCTAACTAGCCTTAGTTTTCTCATCTGTAAAAGGGACAATAAAACCGTCATAGGTCACTAGGAGGATTAAGTAAGGTAATAAATTCATGGCAGTGCCTGGCATTTATCAGGTTCTCAAAAAGACTGATCCCCATGTGAATATTAACTTAGCTCCCCCATATACACAGTAGGCACTAAACTTCTCTCCTCACCATTCCCTCCAGTTTTCTGTACTCTAACCAGATTTTACATGTATGTTGTTATTAATGTAGGGTGCCAGGGACCAGACTATCTCAGAATGGAAGTCTCCTTATAAGAGAAGCCCTTTGATTTTAACAGAAATGCTGTTTGCTTTCAAAGCAAGACTGAAGAGCCAGGAGTTCAAGAAGGACATTAACGGGCACCCCGTGACGAAATCTTGACCATTCAAGCTGTGGCTGCAGATAAGCCAAAGTTGGGGCTCCACCCATGCTTTGATCATGACCTCAAGACAGTTGTCTCATGCCACCTCTACCCAGGCTGAGTCCATTTCCTGCTCTCATGCCACCTCTTTATCTTGTCCCCGAGTGTCATTGAAACAGATCTTTCTCTGCCGTTTCATTCATTTGCCCCTGGGCCTGTCTCTGCCATGAGACAAGCAAGCCTCTTGAGGGCAGGATTTGGCTCTGAAGGCCAAGGTCAACAATAGCCTCAAAAGTTACCATTGAGCCGAAACCGGTTTGTCTCAGTGAATAAAGTGTCACCTGCAGACTGAAAGGTCCTAGGTTCCATTCTGGTCAAGGGCATGTATCCTGGTTGCGGGCACATCCCCAGTGGGAGGCATGCAGGAGGCGGCTGATCGATGTCTCTCCCTCATTGATGTTTCTAACTCTCTATCCCTCTCCCTTCCTCTCTGTAAAAAATCAATAAAATATATATATATATTTTTTAAAAGTTACCATTGACTGAGTGCTATGGACGCCTCTACTTACAAGTCTTTGAGTCTTTCCTCCTTGTAGGGGAGCAGAAATATTACCCCATTTTTCACAAGTAAGGCACCTGGGGGTGCCAGGAAGTTAATTATGCTACACACGTAGAAAGTGATAGAACTTTCTACAACATCTGTCTAAAGTCTCTGAATTAATGCGCTTTATTGCCTATTGTCAGACACTTGGTAAGTCAATTTGTTGAAAGTAAGAGATGTTTCCAAATGCTGCAAACCGGGCCAGCATGCCCTTTCCGAGGCTTCCAGAAACCACAGGAAGGGTTTGGGGCTGAGTAAGTGAAGCTACACTCACCATTCAAAGACGCACTAGTGATAGAATTAATTTAGGAAACTGTAAACAACCGTAGACATGCCGTGTCTGCCTGAGAGAGAGGGAATAGGTCATGGGTCAATGTGATTGTTGCCGCGAGGCCCCGGGCCAAGGGGTCAGGGGAACAGGAAGTCTGGCTAAACCATCCTCCTTTCCCAACAACCAGCACCCCGGCCTCCAGCCCCAGCCCTCGCCCGTGTTGACATCTGGCCTTCAACACCAGTAGTCTGCCTGCTGGGGCCCCAGTAATCCGCCTCCTCAGCCCCACCCACTCCGGCTTGCAGACTACTTGCTCACCCTGGGATGACTACACTTTTCCAGCAGCCCGGTCCAAACCACTTCCTCCTTCTTCGCTCCTGAAAGAGGGAAGGCAAGAAGCCCAGGAAAGGTGGCTGAAGTTTAGCTGGAAACGGTGGCCTTTAAAACAAGCCCCCGAATTCAAATCCAGCCCCTGAAACTTACTCTCTGTATGAACTTACACCAGTTAGTGAATGGCCCTGTGGGTGTCTCCTTATCTAAAAAAAATGGGAATAGTAATTACTACCAGAACGACTGCCAGGGGATTAAACAAGATAACGTATGTAACATGTGTGAAAGATAGGTGGTGGACACAGATGTTCCTCCTTCCTGCCATCTTCAATGTTTTTCTAGTATGAATAACACAGTAAGGATGCAGTTAGAATATGAATCATGATGTAGAGCAGTGGTTCTCAACCTTCCTGATGCCGCGACCCTTTAAGACAGCTCCTCATGGGGTGGTGACCCCCAACCATAAAATTATTTCCGTTGCTACTTCATAACTGTCATTTTGCTACTGTTATGAATTGTAATATAAATATCTGATAGGCAGGATGTATTTTCGTTGTTACAGATTGAACATAATTAAAGCATAGAAATTAATCACAAAAACAATATGTAATTATATATGTGAAATATTTATTTCTAATGACAAATAAATGAAATTTTGTCTTGAATCGTGGTGTAGCATGGGCAACAGTCTTCATATGACAACAGTAAACTACATTGCTACATTTTGCTACACCGAGGAGCAGTGTGTTGGTTCCTAAGACCATGGGAAATAGGTGTTTTCCAATAGTCTTAGGCGACCCCAAAGGGGTCGCAACCCACAGGTTGAGAACCGCTGATGTAAAGTAAGGTTATTCTAAGAATTTCTGAGCCCCTCAGAAACCTTTGAGAATCTGTATCCTAGACACCTCTCTCCTCCCCCCTACCTCACCCTGAGAGGTTCAAATGGCCATCAGAAAGGAAAAGAGGTTCCCTCTGTTTTCTGGGGAGGCTTGGAATATGCAGGCTTATTATCGCCAACATCTTTCTCCACAAAAGCCGGGCCAGAGCCAAGCTTCAGGGTGGCTCCCACGTGGGCAGAGAGGAGAGATGGGGTGGGAATGCGGGCCTCACGCCAGAGATCTGGCCCACACCTGGGAACGTTCCCCCCCAGAAGCAGCCGGACGGGTTTTCAGCACCGAAGGCTTCAAGGCAACGCCAACTCCAGGCAAGAAAGGTTACTGGAGGTCAGGGAGAGCGTCACGTTTTAATTTCTCCTCCTCCCAGGATTCTTTAAATCTCATAAAGAAATGAAGAAAGGAACGTCCGGAGAAGCTGTCAGGTGGCTAAGACTGAAGACAAAGGAAGGCAACGAGGAACAAGACTTGAACAACTGTTCTGGAAGAAATTAAATGACTACTTATTTATCAAGGACAGCGGTTCTCAACCTGTGGGTCGCGACCCCTATGGGGATTGAATGACCCTTTCACAGGGGTCACCTAAGACCATCGGAAAATGCAGATATTTACATCACGATGCATAACAGTAGCAAAATTTCATGGTTGGGGGTCACCACCACATGAGGAAGATTGAGAACCACTGATCAAGGACCTTCTGCATAGAGCACATATAGGTATAACGTAACCCCAAAAGAGTCTCAACCTGGACAGCATCTCTCCTTTAATGTTCAGGGAGGTCTGCCAGCAGCACTCCCTGGACAGGATTGGCCATACATGGCCTCTATTCTCATCACACTCCCCCCCCCCCTCCCTCCCTAGGCCACACTCACTGAGCACCTTCTAGAACTCTGGCCTAGGCTACAGTCATGCGCGATGCTGAGCTCTGTCTTAGGACAGCGCCGCTGGGCCTCTCCCCACAGGCACAGACTCCCCGACTCCTGTTTGAGATCCCTTTCTCCTGCGAGCTTTGTGTCAACGCCAACTGAGCAAAGTCCTATGTGTCGGTGTGGCCAGCCAAGGATGAGATCAACGGGACCTTTTCCAAGTTCACGTTCTTTCAGAAACTGTTACAGTAAAGCCTCCAATATAATGGACTAACTCAGGCAAGGTGGTGTCTGTGAAAGTGGAAAATCCATTATGTAATAAAGTAGGTTTTCCCAATGAGGAAGGCGTATGTTAAAAATTGGACAAACTCGTTATTTTACTGTTTACACTCGTGTTTGTGTAATTAAAATTAAGTATGTATGAAAAGTTTAATTTCACAGAGAAGTTTCCTACATGTACTACTGCAAGTTTAGATTTATACTGGATAGGCCTAGAAAATGCTTGCATTTACCAGTCACCACCAGTACACAAATGCACCCAGCTGGGCGTGGCTTAGGGTGTAGCTTAGGGCGTGTGGGCACATTGGCGGGCATGTGTTAAAACTGCTGCAGAAAGTCAGCCACGAGACAACAGAACCAATTACTGTGAGACCTGCACTGTGATCATGTGCCACTCATTCCCTAAACATTGTTTAGGAGTGGTGACTCTTGGATTTAAATATGTAGACTACAGTTGTAGATTTGTAGTAATTATTTATGGCAGCAAAATTGCTACAGTGTTTTGTCCAACATAGGGCCTATTTGTTAAAAATAACAGTGAAGGCACTAGATGGTTTAGTTCAGGAGATGGAGTGTCATATTGTGGACTGAAGAGTCCTGGGTTCGATTCCAGTCAAGGACACATGTCTGGGTTGCAGGCTTGATCCCCAGTAAGGGGCATACAGGAAGCAGCCAATCAATGATTCTCTTTCGTCATTGATGTTTCTCTCTCTTTCCTTCTCCCTTCCTCTCTCTCTCTCAGAAAACCAATAAAAACATATTTTTTAAAAAGCAAAGCAATGAATAATAAACATAACCTGTTCATTTAATTAAATATTGGTTAAAAGCATTAAAAATTAAGAGGGTGTTACTTTTCACATATGATACAAGGACTGGAAGTATTGTCTGTTAAATCCTAAGTCCACTAAATGGAGGTCTGCAAAATTGAGGGCTTAATGTATATTCCCTGTTACTTCAACCATCTTGTTGGTCTTCTCTGGCCTGTCAATCATGCGCCCCCTAGTGGACACTTCAGAATTTCCCCTTAGTCAAGGTGGAAATTGAGTCCTGCCTCTTGATTTTAGTCTTTGAATTCTTCAAGTCAAACCAGAAAGAAGAAAGTGAAGGTGCCTTTGTGAATGGCGTGGGAGTGGAACTGGGTTGCCTATAGGGTGGGACAAAGGGTCAGGGTACCCCTTTGTAATCAATATCTTGTGTTCTGAAGGAAAAATACTGAGGTGCCATTTAATCTTAACATGGAATTCATCCCATGTGCTGGGCACTATGTGTGTGCCGGCTACACATCCTTCTAGGAACAATACAGGCATGACTGAGGGATGTCCAGGAGGGCATCTGGCTATGATGGCTCATGTTGCCTGTGTTTCCTGTCTACCAGATACTGTTCCACATGTGTTAACTCCAGTAAGGTATTTACCCTCGGTGGTAAATGCACCGCAGGGCCTTGCTTACAGAGTTATCAGATTACAAAGAGCACTACCTATGACTGTGCTAAAATAAGAAAACCAAAATTAGAACCATCCTGTGAGATAAGGTACCTTATTTTCTTCATTTTACTAATGGGGAAACTAAGGCACAGGGAGCGTAGTGAGTGGCAGAGCCAGACTGCCAACTTGAACAGGTTAGAGCCAGGCCCTCCTACACCGCACCTTCCTGCCCAAACATGCGGATCCTTCCCACAGGATGATTTTGCTAAGAGGGCTGGTGTCAGCATGGACAAGCTCTGAAATGAGTTTCAAAATCATCTGTGACTCAAAGACAGTCTATGCTGATCAATTAGTTCTACAGGCAACACACACATTTCCTGTCTGGTGGCCGTTTGGGGAGAAATTCGGTCCTCTCCCAAATTCTGGCTCCCAGTTTTGCTTTGGAATTACAGATAGCCTCCTGCTCTCTGGAAATTCGCATTAAGCCACTTCACTTTTACACAGACCTCCTGGGTACCCATTTTCACTTACTGAAAGAAATCCAAAGAAGATTTGCCCTTTTATCAGAAAAGGTAAAAAGTGAAAAGAGCGTGCAACCCTTGTTTTGCTGTGAGTTGTCACAGAGGCTGTGAGACACGGAGCAGAGAGAGTGGTCCCCAAACTCCGTCCCCCGGGCTACACTCAGCCGCCTTAGCTTTGACCTGTGTCTGTGAGCATCTGGGCTTTAATCTCCATTCATTTCCGCACCTGTGACTGAGATGTGTCCTATGGTGTCTGCTTCTTCTCTTTATGCCATTTCAGCCTCTTACGTGTTTTGTAGAAACACTACTTTTAGGTACGTAAGAGTATTCTTTTGGCTAAATTGAATTTCTAAGAGAATTCAGGGCTACTCAAAGAAAAATTGGCTTCTCTGCTGTTATATATATATAATTGATTTTTTTAGAGAGAAAGGGAGACAGAAAAAGAAGCCTCCCACATAATCCCCACTGGGGATGTGCCCGCAACCAAGGTATATGGTCTTGACTGGAATTGAACCTGGGACCCATCAGTTCCTAGACTAACACTCTATCCACTGAGCCAAACCGGGTAGGGTTCTGCTATCTTTCATTGATCCTCAAAAATACAAAATTGTTGCTCTACTCCATTTCTTCAGAAAGGTAGACAACCGAACATCTATCTTCTGGAAAATTCTTTATTCCCAGAGCTTTTATGCTGGAAATGTTTTCTGTTCCAAAAAGCACCCTTTACGTTAATTAACGAGTTATACAAATGAGTTAAATTTCAAATAATATCAGTGTGACGGAATCCAGAGATTTCCACCAGCCTCCAAGGTTTAGGGAAACATGATTTGGATAAGATATTTACTGTCCAATGTGTGTAACGGGTCTGTAAATTGCTCTAGGGGCAAGATGGGTGTGAATCTTTAAGCACATCAAGTCCATGGTATTAATTTTGTGAGGAGGTGTGTCAAGAAGAGTGAGAGAAAATGGTATTGTTATTTAGGTCAGGACAGGGGCTTTCTGAAGGAAATGAATCCTGGAGGTGATGAGACATGTTTGATTTTTGGTTTCCAGGGAAAACCCAGCCACCACCCAGCATGGCAGTCAGTCTCTCCCTGTGTTTTTCCTCCCTCCCTCCAAGTCCCAGAGATGAGGGTCATCCCTGGAAGGCCAGAGGACACCGAGGCAGAGCCACCATTCTCTGAGGAGCACTTATAAGGAAGAGAAACACAATAGACATCCACCATGGTAGGCTGGGAAAGCTGAGGGAGGCAGAGAGAGCTGGAATGGGCAGGGATTGGTTATTCCAGGGAAGAGGCCTGAGCTACTAAGAGAAAGAAGAATTACAAGGACCCCAGAGGTAGATGAGGTTCATGGAACAGAGATGAGAGACAAGAATTGAGAGGAAATGAAGAAGCAAATCTTGCAAAGTGTATCTCACGGTGCTCACTCCAGGAGGAAACAAAACATCACACACACACACACACACACACACACACACACGCCGACCAGCCTACATATTTATATGTTTTGAGGATAAGGAAGTTAAATCAGGTCCACTATGTCTGGTCTCCCTCTTCCCACACCATTCAGAATTCTGTAAGGCTTTCCAATAATTAATAGCTAGCTATACAACCTTCATAATAAGCTTCATGCTCCCTGCAATATCGTCATGCCTGGCACAGGCTCAGTCATATATGTTGCATAACTACAGGTGAATCATAGCAAGAGACACAGAAAAAAAAATGAACCTAATTCATTGGTTGTATTTTAGAGGTTTTCCAAGTGTATCTGAATGGGGATGCTGCTTTTCCCCCTCTGCCCTGCCCTGGGAAGTCTTTGATGATTGAGTCCCCTTTCTTCAGAACAGGTGAACATATATCATTTCCATAGGTGTCATCGTCGAGTTACTGGCTCATAAGGAGTGTTTCATTTTGTTTTCAAATGAGGCGACAACAGAGGAAACATCCAAGCTGAAATCCCAGGGCAGAAGATAAATTTGCCTAATATATTAGGAGGTTGTTTGCAGTACCAACAACTGCAAATTCTCCGTGGCCCTCATAACAAAGGTTTATTGCTAGAAAGAGATACAGCCAGCTTCTCCTTCAATGTGTATGTATGCTTCTGATCCTCAATTTCATTGTCTATAAAATAGGGAGGGTGAAACCTAAATCACAGAAATGCTGTGAGAACTCTATGGCCTAATGGTGTATGAAGAACCCACCCCATGGTAGGCATGTGTGGGATGAAAGTTTTACTAAATGCTATTTGGTATTCTTTCCAGATCCCCTTTCTCAGGTTGGTGCACCCATTGCCTAACCACGGGCCATATAAGGACCGAAAAATCATTAGGTTTGGCCCTGCCGAGGCATTAGGGGTGAGTTAATTAAATGTTTGACCAAATGTAACGGGCTAATTTTTAAATTTTTTACTTTAAAAAAATATATTTTATTGCTTCTTTTATAGAGAGGAAGGGAGATGGATAGAGAGTTAGAAACATCAGTGAGAGAGAAACTTCAATCAGCTGCCTCCTGCACACCCTCTACTGGGGATGTGCCCACAACCAAGGTACATGCCCTTGAACAGAATCGAACTTGGGGCCTTTCAGTTTGCAGGCCGACACTCTATCCACTGAGCCAAACCAGTAAGGGCAAAATTTTATTCTTGTTACCATTTTATTTTTGTTGTTTTTGTTAATCCTCCACTAGAGATATTTTTTTCCATTGATTTAAAAATATATATTTTTTATTGATTTTTTACAGAGAGAAAGGGAGAGGGATAGAGAGTTAGAAACATCAATGAGAGAGAGAGATCAATGAGCCACCTCCTGCATGCCCCCTACTGGGGATGTGCCCGCAACCAGGATACATGCCCTTGACCAGAATGGAACCTGGGACCTTTCAGTCCCCAGGCCAACGCTCTATCCACTGAGCCAAACTGGTCTCAATGATTTATTTTTTTTTTTAAGAGAGAGAGAATGGAAGAGAGAGGGAGCGACAGAGGGAGAGAAACACATCAACTAGTTTTCTCTTGACGTTTCCCAACTGGGGCCAGGGATTGAGCCTGCAACTGAAGTATATGTCCTTGACCAGATCAAATCAGAGACCCTTCGGCCTGCAGACTGACACTCTAACCACCTGGCCAAAACAGCTAGGGCCAACAGGCTAATTGTTAAATTGATCATTTTGTATGGCCTGGGAATGATGTTATACATGCCAAACGGCCCTTGGCAGAACCAATGTTCCCCATCCCTGACATAACCAATCCACTGACAACTAAAAACACCTAGCTTCCTTCCTTCTCAGAGAATGGCTCTCTGCAGCTGGGACCTGCCTTACCCGAGAAGTCATGCCCCCCTCCTTCCCATAAGTAGCTCCCATCTCACACCTGACTTATACAAGTGCTCAAAGACAAATCTCCTTTCCTCAAGAGCAGACATCTTAAAGGTAGACTTTCCCTGAGATTGTCTTCTTGCTCAGCTCCTTCCCTTCCTTCTCCTGCTTCCCTCCTGCTCTTATAGTTGTTTCCTGAAAAGAATGCCTTCAAAAAAAGTCATGTGAGCTTGAATCCTATGTCAGGTGCTGCTTCTAGAGATCCCACCTAAAGCAGTAGCTACTCTTAATCATAATAGCAGGCTCCTAGGTTTGTGGTCAGTACCC
Organism: Lasiurus borealis; assembly: GCA_004026805.1. Lineage (NCBI taxonomy): Eukaryota > Metazoa > Chordata > Mammalia > Chiroptera > Vespertilionidae > Lasiurus > Lasiurus borealis. Next base: position 52,596 of record PVJN01002135.1, on the reverse strand, counting down.
GAAGGTAATGACTTTGAGAGGAGAGCAATGGACGAGTTCCCCCCACAAAAAGCTCCAAAAAGTGTCTTCCAAGTTCTGTTCTTAAAACTGTTGAGGGAGAGAGTGAATGTCATTTGTGGAAGACGCCAGGGCAAAGGAGACAGGGATGATGGGAAGGGGGTGGTGCTGGGAATAGATCCAGCCAAGGGCGTTCTGGAGGGTCCTGCTGGGTCGAGCACATTCCACAGAAACAGCCTTTCTCATGACATTCGCCTCCCCTAGTGCATGCAGTGGCTGTGAGCGGGGACTCCCCGCGGGACTTCTCCAGCAAAGGAAAGAATTGCTTCACTTCTGGATGTTCCGTTTCTCACTGGAAGAGCCAGCCCTGTGGGAGCCACTTTGGCCAGGCTGAGATTCCTTTCCTTTCCCTGAGGAAACCTGGCGTCTTCCCTCACTGCCAGGAATCAGAGCCCTGACAAGTATCAGAAGGAAGTATAGAGGGGCACCTGGAGCAGCAGCTAATACAGGCTCTCCATGGAGGAAGTCAAGGCAGCATTATCCCTGCTGGGTCAGAAGAGTCTGTCAAGAAAGCTCAGATTTGGGGGGAAGGCCAACTGAGCTCTGGGTTACATGCTTGTGTTCATGTGATGTGGTTGGAAAAGAGGCCACACGGGGAAAGAGGAAGCATGGCTTCTTCCAGCTGAGCCACTAAGAAGTTGTGATTAATTATATATATAAAAGCCTAAGCAACTGTTATAACCGAACGACCAGAACAACTAGTCAACCAGTTGCTGTGATATGCACTGACCACCAGGGTGCAGACGCTCAACACAGGAGCTGCCCCCTGGTGGTCAGTATAGCTCCCACAGCCAACCTCCATGGCCAGCCAACCTCTCCTGGTTCCTCCCTGTGACCAGCAAGCCTCCCACAGTCCCTCCCCCAGTCCAGCAGTCCCTCCCCCAGTCCAGCAGGCCCTGGCCATCCTGGCCCTGATTAGGACTGGGTGAGATGCCCCCGATAGTCTCTGATCACTGGCCAGGCCTAGGGATGTGGGAACCTCTTTCCACGTCCCACGTGGTTCAGGGTTCCCGGGTCAGGGTTCGGGTTCTGAAGGAGGCCGCACGCAAACGAAATGAGAGACCAGAAAACATAATTTGGCGATATTGGGGGGCCAGGCGGGAGCCTTCCTCTAGTGGAAAGGACTGCCACTTGCTCTGGCCTTTTTCTCCCTTTTATTAAGGCTTTGGGACACACCCCTAGCCTTTAGGCAGGAAATAACAAAAATTAACATGAATCAAACAGGTAGAGGTTGCTTCAACCAATAATGTTTCAACTAAACAGTGAGTAATCAGCTCTGACCTTTCAGAGCAGTTAAGGTTTGCCAGCCTTCTGGCTTCCTGTTTACATTCATTTAGTGAGAATAATATTTGGTTTCCCACATAGGGACTCCACCTGTGGACAAATTTTATGCACCGGGCCTGTAGTGCTATGATAATACTGATGAGGATGATGACAGTTCATATCGACTGAACCTTTACCATATGCCAAGTACTATGCAAACTACCTTATGGATGTTCTCTCATCAAAGCCCCTGTATCACAGGCATGACTAGCCCCCATTCCACAAAAGAGGAAAGTGAGGCTAAACACACAATCCAATGGCCCATTGCTAGGAAAGAGACAGAACCAGTATTCAATCTTGGTTTGCCACCGTGTTACCTCTAATTCATTTTAAATTAGGATATCAATTTCCTCAGCTGCCAAAAGGCATGGATACGTTTCTCATATTTACCCTATGAGGTCCCTTCTGGACTTAGGAGTCTAGAATGACCTCTCTCCTCTCCATCAAGAGGAGCGTCAGCAACTAGAGAAGGGAGACGGAGTTCCAGCTGAACTTTTCACGCAGATGAAGGCAATTTGGAAATTCCACCGCCCCTCCCTCTGGGAACAGCCAGTCACCCAGGCCTGGAAAACATCTGAGAGGTGACAGAAGCCATTGGAGAATTCCAGGAGGGTCAACTCATGCAACAAAAGGAGTGCACCACCCCTGCCTGCGGTTCTATATTTGCCTTTTTCCCTCCGTTGGAGAACACTCGGTTTTTCCAGACATTTGAAAGGCTAAACTCTGGTTACCCCGAATCATGGAACAAAAATAGACCTTAGGGTTTTACGTGTTCATTCCAATCCCAGTAAAGACAGAGGGTGGAACACAATAACGTTGTATTTGTCTAGTTTATGGAATTCGTGAGAGTTCAAAGTCGTCGCTTTTCAACGTTTTGAGTGTAGGAACAGTATTTACATTGGACGGCTTTATTCCGTGTATACTCTTTTTGGACAAGTGATGTGGACCCAACCAACACTCCTGAATGTAAAGCCTGACTCTGTGGCTCAGCTTTGCTTGAAAAAGATAAGGGACTGAAATATGCCCCCTCCCTGATGCTGTGGCTCAGCTCTGCTTAAAAAGACCTGGGGATTAAATATGGCCCCTCACTGCCTCGGTGGGAGGAGGAATGAACTGAACTTAAAAAACTACCAGGAAGTAAATAATTAGGCTAAAAACTTGCGTTTTTTTTTTGCCAGGAACTCCGCAGTCTTCCATTCTTCAGGGCTTACGTCAGAGAGGCTGTGGGCATCTCCACCTCCACCTAGGCCTTCCTGTCTGGGCTGAGAGGCCGCAGTGGGGAGAGCACGGAACCTGCTCCCACCTGTAGGCCTTGGACATATAGAATCCTGGCTTCCTGTTTACGACACTGCCGGAAAGGAGGGATGCCCAGGAAGTATCATGTCTTAGTGAGAGCCACACAGCTGCTCTTTATAGCTCTCCAATCCTCTATTGTGGAGCAAGGGGCTGCAGCTGAAGGGCCTGCAAGAGGTTCTTGGCGCAGGTGGGGGGATTTGTGCTTTCTGTAACTTTTTCTGTCAAATAATGGTTCACCTCCTAGCGAAGAGATGGAGCAGGCCAGGCCCAGCACACTGCTGTTCAAGGAGATTAAAGACTCCCCGGCCCCCTGGCTGCCATCAAGCTGTGCTCAAAGGCCTTACTCCATGAGCCTGAGGAGAGAAAGCTTCTGCTTTAGACTTCAATTCCCTTCCTAAAAAGGCTTGGGTTTTGCTTGCCTCAGTATTGCTGTTAAAGAGACAGATTCCATTAAACAGCATATGGATTAACAGGGGTTCAACAGTGGCCCACACATGGGCCCACCGAGAGGAGTCATGGACAAACAGGGGGGAGATGTGAATAGGAACTTTCCAGTCACGTGTGTGTGCACACACACGATTTTAAAAAATATTGTATCTAACAGCACATGTGTCAAAACGTCCCTAGGTTATACACCCAGGAGACAGACACGAGAATGTTCAGAGCAGCGCTGTTTGACATAGAAAAATAACTGGAAGTGAGGCAGATGTCCTTGGGCAGGAAAATGACTAACCCAAGTGTGGCGTATGTTACACACTGTATTATGTGGCAGTGAAAAACGAATCAATCACAGCCACTTGTAACAACGTGATGAATTGAGAGACGCATGTTAAATAGAAAAGAGACAGGATCAACAAGACTCCATGCAGCATGATACTCTTTTTATAAAGTTCAAAAATGAGAAAAGCTGTGTAGGCGTGCGAACGTGTGAGATAAAACTATTTTTTAAAATATATATTTTATTGATTTTTACAGAGAGGAAGGGAGAAGGATAGAGTTAGAAACATCGATGAGAGAGGAACATCAATCAGCTGCCTCCTGCACACACCCTACTGGGGATGTGCCCGCAACCAAGGTACATACCCTTGACCGGAATCGAACCTCGGTCCCTTCAATCTGCAGGTTGATGCTCTATCCACTGAGACAAACCAGTCAGGGTAAACTTTTTTTTTTTAAAGGAGAGGAATGATAAACATAAAACTCCTAGTTGCACTTTCCTCTGGGGAGTAAAGCAGATGAATGGGATAAAGGAGGCGCGAAAGGTCAAGAGAAACTATTGGTGATGCTCTCATTCTTGCCCTGGGTCATGGGTTTGTGTGCTTCTATTTCATCTGGTCATAGATATATATGTTTACATATATCCTGTTGTATGTAGGAGATGTTAAAATAATAAGATTAAAAAATAACCTATCTGGCCCAACTAGTTGTTTTAAGTTGCTGAAATTTGAGGATCAACCCATACTGGCTGATCCACAAGGATCATTTTGATTATATTCCATATTTGTCCAACTCCCTAATTTTTGATCATGTGACTTCAGTCTATATCTAGGCTTCCTAGAAAATATTCATTTAGACCAGTGGTTCTCAACCTTCCTAATGCTGGGACCCTTTAATACAGTTCCTCATGTTGTGGTGACCCCCAACCATAAAATTATTTTCTTTGCTACTTCCTAACAGTAATTTTGCTACTGTTGTGAATCATAATGTAAATATCTGTGTTTTCTGATGGTCTTAGGCAACCCCTGTGATGGGGTTGTTGGACCTCCAAAGGGGTCGCGACCCACAGGTTGAGAACTGCTGATTTAGACCCTGCAGTTTTCAACCCTCAAGTTTCTCCAAAAGGAACACCGGAAGCCCTTTCTAGAAAACCAATAGTAGTTTAATATGCGAATCGAAGGCAAGACAACAGCCAAGGGAAATTGAAATCCACATTTATTGATGAGAGAGATATATACACAAAAGTTAAAACACTTAGTGAAATCTTGGGATTCACAGATTATTTCCAGTATATAAAGAATATCCAGTTATTTTACACATGAAATGTTACAGTAATCAGTTCCCCTTGTTAGAAAGCTAACGGTGAAAACTAAAGACCTCAACTACCCAGAATGTGCTTTGCCAACAAGGCATCTCCTAGTACCAGAGGTAACAACCCCCCAAAATTAGTTGAAGTTTTTAACTTTTTTCATTCATTAGTCTTTAAACACGATGTGCTAAAGATGCTCTATGCTACACGACTTTAGACGAATGATGGGGATTATGAAAGTGAGGGAGACAATTACTCTTATCTTTCATTCTGGACACACAAGAATCTTCAGAGAGAATCCCGCCCAAAGGCTGGCTTTCTTTCCAGACGGTTTCTACCTTGAATTGGACAGGCGTTGTAGAAGCCCCATTTCCGAGGGAAAATATGGCTGTCTACCATACACAGACCTTTCACTCCACTGAAAATTAGTGTGTGCTGTGCCCTCAGGGGATCTCTTAGGCTTCGCTCCTCTTGTGAAAAGAGGGGAGCACTCCGTGTTCCTAACTGCGCGTGGCCATTCTTCTCTGAACTCGCAGAGGAGAAAGGGCTTACAGGAACGAGAGATCCCACGGCATGACATGGAGTGGTAATTACCCAGAATGCATGTTTTAGGCAGCAAGTGTATCATCGCGTTAGTTCATCTCATCTTCAATCACTCAAAACACGCACGCGGAGCCTATAGAGTTCATACTCCCTTCACATATGTGGGATCTGTGCTTTATCCGTTGCCTTTCTGTAACCCCAAAGCTGTACACTGATCACCCCTGTGCTTCTAGCGGTCTTTCTACAGACATTTATGGCCTGGACTGTGCTTCTGAGGGGTTTGGCTTCCATGGCAGTTAGTCAGTAAATATCTTTCCTGTGTCCTGACTGAAGACACCCAGGGAGACAAGGCTCTTCTGAGCCTTGAAGTCATGAGCATCACGATCAGCATGTGGCAATCAGAGAGGCAGGCCTTTACATGAGGACATGATGCTAACATGCACAGAAGCAGACTCACTTGTCCCAACCCACCAAGCAGAGGAGGGTTGCAGATGAATGTCCTCATTCTAAACCCAGCTAAGCGTAGACAATCAGAAGTTCTACAGTTGCTTTCGCCATGACAGATGGCAGATGAACTTTCACTAAGAATCATGGTCCACACCTAACCCTCCCTTGCTCTGAATTGCATATAGACAAAGATCCCGGATGCACACAAACTTTCAAACAATCAATCGGTACAAAAGATTCACAGATAAGTTCTTCACAGATATACACCCCCAAATCACATTAAGGGAAAAGGATAAATCATTCACCACTAGGCATCTAAGAAGGAAAAGAAGGGTTTTCCAAACACCATTCAACAAGTCTACTACATTTAGTTGAACAGCCAAAATTAACATTTAAATTAAGTTAACATCTACGTACCATCTCACTGTAATTACACAGAGATACCTACATTATAGCTACACGAGTGCATAGGCACTGTTCTTCATGCGTGAACCAAGTGTTGCTGTGTACACACAAGAACTTCATGCGTTGACAGCTATCCGGACTTGAAAATCACAGGTACAATCGTTGCCAGTTGAGGGGACCTTCTAATGTGTTTGCTTAATGAAGAGCAAGTTCAAAGATATACCAGCACACTTTCTCTGTAAGTGACTATGTCTGGAAACGTGGCAAAAATACTAGACCTACAACCCTATCAGAAAGTGTGTTGGACAGAAGGAAGACCTTCCTTGCCTTTGAAGTTGCTATTGGTTTGCCTTTTGGGGAAATTCCAAAGATGGTTAGTCACCCGAGGGCTGTTTCTAAAGAATTTCAGCATAACTTCAAGCTCCCACTTACAACCCCGATATTGCTTCATTGTTTTCTAAAATGATGTGCTTCATTCACGTAACACTTTGACACTTATTACCAATTTGCTTGGCAAGAATGAACTGCGACACATTTGTCCTGATTTGCTTGCTGGCACTAACCCTCCATCTCTGCGATGCAAATTTTCCCAAGCCAGTTTTTACACACATTAGTAGGAAGGCATGTGGGATTCTGATATAAACATGATCCCGCTATCCTCACCTTATTTTTCATCTTCTTGGAGAAAAGTACAATTAGGATGCTTAGTTGGCAAAACAAGGCCTGGTGTCAAAAATAAGAAACCAGCACCAGCCCTTGAGTTACAAAGACTAATTGTCAAGAAGCAGAGCCTAACCAGTTAAGTTAGGACGTAAGGGATCGCTGGTCATTTATGGTTCTTTTGTTCATTGCATTGCAAAGGGCTGGGTCCTTCCAGTTTTCAGATGTGGCTGTGTGCTCAGGAGACAACTGATAGCTCTAAATTGCTGTAGAAACTTCTTGTGCAATTGGTTATAATTGGTTATAATTGTACATATGTGGTTATATAGAAAATACCATAAGAAAATATCTTATCTGCAAAATGACAGATACCAAATAGAGGAATTCAGTCTGCACTGAGTTCTATATGCCGTATGAAGAATAGATACAAACCTAGAACGTTATTAAAGGCTAAATCAATATTAAACATATAGTATTCAGCACTATAAATACATGTTCTCCTGCTCTTTATAAATAATAGCAAAGAAGGCCGGGGATTTGTTTTTTTTTTTTTAAAAAAGAATGTAAGGTTGGGCTGGAAGAATCTGAGAGTTTGGGATGTAATACTGATTGGAGGGGCAGTATGTTTGGCCCTGGTAACGTAGATTCTTATCAGGAAGCCAAAATATATCTGCTGGCAGCAAGGTCAAATGGGATTCACAGTTTGCCAGCTCTCTCCTCAAGCTGTAGAAAACAAATAGAAAAACAATATACAAAAATCCTCACAAAAGTAGTTTTTTTAATATATATATACAAATCTCTAGAGTGACCAGATCCTTCTGGTCTGTGCTGTGCAACATGGAGATACAATGCTGAGGTTCACCAGGGGAAGGAGGAAGGGTGTGTGGAAGGATCTGGATGCTGAAGGGTGAGCTCCTGGCAAGGGAGAGAGAGAACGCTCCCGGAGCACCAAGCAACCAGAGGGCCAGCTTTCTGATCAGACACCTCAGGGAACTCCCTCCCCAGGGAGAAACCCGAGACTCGCTAGACCGACTTGCTTGGCGAGAGTGCGCATCTCTCTCCCACCAAAGGCAACAGGCTGGTTCGAGGCAGGCTAAGCGGTTGCCATGAGGAGAAACGGAGCCTCAGAAGGAGCTAGGCTCTGACTGCACATCCCCGTCTCCACGGGGGATGTTGACAGGTGCAGCAGTGAGCTGCTACGTTCTGACACTCACCCAGGAACTGGGGTGTCTCCAGAGGCGGCGGGGACTTGCTGCTACCCAGGCTCTGGGTCCAGTGCTGACTCTGAAAAGCAGTGGAGTCTGATCCACCAGCAGGTTTTATGTCAGCCCAGAAGGGCCCCATAGAACAATCAGAAGGACTTTTAAAAAATCTCTAAATGGATACTTGGTCTGGAGGTAGGAAGGTGGAGCGAGGCCGGACATAGTAAAAAAAAAAATAATAGGTCGTTATTCAGAATATGATTTAGAATGACTGACATAAGAATGTGGGGCTTCTCTTACTTTTCCATAGATGCGTATGCGGGTCAATTAAGAAATAGCATTTCTTGCCGAGACCGGTTTGGCTCAGTGGATTGAGCGTCGGCCTGCGGACTGAAAGGTCCCAGGTTCGATTCCGGTCGGAGGCATGTACCTTGCTTGCGGGCACATCTCCACTGTGGGGCGTGCAGGAGGCGGCTGATGGATGTCTCTCTCTCATGGATGTTTCTGACTTTCTATCTCTCTCCCTTCCTTTCTGTAAAAAATCAATAAAATATATATTAAAAAAAAAGAAATAGCATTTCTTGCTGCTCTTGCATCAGGTTTTCTGCACTAAGAATTAAAAAGCAAACTCCATCCGGTTAGTCCTGGTTTTACATCCGGTTTTCCCCAAATCTAAAGAGCAGAAGTCTTCTCTGGTGATAAAAATGCTAACAACACAATAAGTACTAACCCCATTCCACAGTTAGCTAAAGTTTGGACAAAGAGCGAGGATGCAAGCAGTAGCCCTTGCAGCAGAAGCAAAAAGCTCAACAAGGTTGTTCAAAAGCCACGTTGGCTTGCACCTTGCAGACAGACCGTGCTGTCTATCAATCCCAGAAGCTGAAGAGGGGCGATAGCCAGCAAACTCCATCCCTGTGGGACAGAGCTTCTCTCCCTGCGATGTGATGCAAACCAAGAGGAGAAAGGGAAAATGAACTCTCTCAAACTGACCTGTCACTCTCTGCAGAGAAGGCTCCTGCCCTGGCTCACCTGTGCGTGGGTGCGCATGTCCGCCTACAGGAGGAGAGAGAAGGTACTGACAGACCGAGGCTGTTACTGTGCCAGGCTTGCACCGGATTTCACAAGACTGTTCAGGTTGATTTTGCCAGAGGCTCCTGCGTGCCATTAGGACTGTGGGGAGAGAACTGTGTTTGGGGTGTTAGGAGTGGGCCCTGTTGCTACAGCAGGAATGATGCAAGGGCTTGAGTGGGGCTGTAGACACATCCGGTCCCCGCGTGGTGACTCTGGCAGCATTTTCCCTGAGCCGAATCGCTACTTCGACTGGGACAGTGAGTGCAAGCAAAGAGCAGTTTTACAGACGTGTGTCTGTGTCTCAAAACACCACGTGGTCGATGAACATGACCATCTTCCAAGCCTGAAATCCGCCAGATAAAGAGACAGGCTTCCCCCAAAGGGGATGGACAAAATGCAAATTGATTAGTAATTATTGTGGGTCCCTTTGACTTAAAATATAAGGTCATATTTTATAGTAGTAAACCTTTTAGGAAAGAAACAGAGTAGAGATCATAAGATCATGGATTCTTAGGGCTGAGAGCGGGTTTTAATCATGTGACCCAACCCCTTCCCTTTACACATGGGAAGGAATGAGGCTTGGGCATGAAGTGGCTTGCATAAGTTATGCAGCTGACAGCTGGCAATGTAAGTCACATGTTTCCTCTACCCAGCTGTGTTACTTCTCACCCTCTCTGTTATTACCCGAATTAGCTGTGTTATGCTGTACAGTCAGATACTATTCAATTAAGATGACGTCACCTTATTCTAAAACCAACCCTTGGTTGTTTACAATTGTTCCTTACGCAGCAACAACGATAAGTGGAATAAGAAGAAAGGAGGAGAAAGAGTGAGGAGTTGGGTTTTTCTTTTGGGAAAATCAGAGGCAGCTTTGAATTCACTCCATTCGAGAACAACCTGCTGATAATTGTCATCTGCCTGACGTGGCACTCGGTGGCCTTTCTTCTAGGTGTTAGCCAGAAGTTACCACAGACACAGAGACCGCTAATCTCCTCTGACAGCTAGAACTGCAATAACTCTCACTCCAGAACGACTGCAGGCTCTTAGCTTAAACGTAACCTTCCCAGGTCTTGTCCTATTCAAGGAACAAGTTATCGCAATAACCGAAAATTCCCATGTGGCCCTTTTTAATTGGCTTGGAAGGAGTTCAGCTGGAGAATAAGCCAAACAAAACCAGCAACCCAGATAAAGTACGCGGCCCCGAGAGTTTGAGAGCCGTGAAGTGGGAAGGGTTACTGTCTCCACTGGGTGTAACTGCTGAGCACTTTTAGCCATGGAACCGGGAAAGAGCTGTCGAGACTTGTCCAGCAAGAGTCTGAACTTCAGGGAAGTCTCTCTGAGCATGTGCGTTCCTATTTGGGTTGACTGCTGCGTTCGTGGGAAAAGAAAGTGCACGCAGAAGCCTTGACTCTGACCAAAGTGAACTATCATACTATAACCTTCGCTGTGGAGAACGTAAGGAAGTGGGGTATTTGCAAAAGCATGGCAGGGCTGGGTTTCCTTTTTGGGGACCCAGCAGATGAGTTACCCAACTCCGGAAGGGCTTCTTGACTTTCAACACACATGAAAATGACATACTTCTCCATGCACAAGTGGAAAGGACCCGACACCCTCTAATCACTCAGGGGTGGGGTTTCTGGTGATCTCTACCAGGACTGTATTTCTCCAGGAAGTGAATTTCCCTAAGCCTTCCTCAGCTTCCAGCCTAAACCCAGGAGCTGGGCATCTTGGCATCCTTGCTTTAGGTTTTCATAAACAAGCAGGCTGATGAGTATTTGGAGAAAGAAGTAAATATTTGTCTTTTAGGAGACATGGTGACTTCCACGGGAAATGAGACTATAGGCTATGTTCCCACACCCAATAGCAAGTAAGGAATTGAATCTGATAGCTACCTGGTTCAGATACCCTCCCGGAAGTCCTGCATTGAGGACCTGTCTGACCGAGGTGATTGCCGTGATTGTCTGATGCCCTTGGCATGGGACACAGAGCCTCAGAGACCTCAGATAAAGCCTCATCTTGAGAGATAAGCCATTTTCCTCCCTGGTTGGATTGGATTGGATTCCCAGAATTGTAAGTAGTTGTTCTAATGATGACTCCCCTTGGGTCTGCCAATGGACAAAAATGCGATAGGGAAGGACTAAAGTCTGCTCAGTTGGTTTTCTCCTGAAACAATTCTGATTCCTAAAAAAGAGCGAATGAGTCTATAACAAAAACAAAAACAACAAAATATAAAACAGACCTTATAGGAAGTGGTGTATGCGTCTGGCCTATCATATAAATATAACATTGATGCATCATCAAATATTAGTGGGTGATAGGAATTTATATCTGTGTTGGAGCTATTACTATAAATCTATGTATATCACTGGCAGATCATACATGTCCTGTTTAGAAAAGGTTGTTAGAAGTATACTCTGGATCTATTTGTTCTGTTTGTGGCACATACACTGGGCCAGGAAAATCTCAATGAGCACAGCATGAGAAGAATGAATGAGGCCTAAAAAAATCAAAGAGGACAGTCATGTCAGCTCTATATACATCCGGGATTTTCAGGCTTGTCTTGACTTTGAAAGAGTATTAATTTTTAATATCATTTGTTGAATCTAGATAAATAGGATCCTACGTGTATTTCCATGGGACTATTCTATTGCATAGAATCTCAAACCAGAAATACCTGCTTTGTTAAACTGTGCACGCATACATTTATGACCTCACTGGGTAACGAGGAAAACGCTGAAGACAAAGCAAACAGAGAAGATATCTAGGCAGAGTCTTGGGAAGATAATCCTGAGACTACGCTATCAAGAAACATGTCAGCCTGTACATGTGTGTTAAGCTGGCCTTCAGTAGCAAAACCACAACTCCTCGGCGCCTTGCCCATATCCTTCTCCTCTCCGTAAGTCCCACTTGTAGCCAAGCCTTAAGCTGCACCCAGGAACTATCCCCCTGACCCACAGTGTCTGCTGCAGGGGATTTCCCACAGCTACATTCCAGCTCATCCTGGGCCGCCCTGCTCTCTGTCCGCCTAATGAAAATGAAGACCAATGCCATTCTTTAAAAGCAAAATCTGCTTAATACTGCTCAATAGTGATCCTTACCCAAAAATAACTAGTGGTTAAGAGACAAAAATAATTGAAATCTCGGGTGTTTTGTCTGTTCCAAAAGTGTCTGATTTGGAAGAGAAAAGTCACAAGGACTAGAGAAAAAAGGGGATGTGGTGGCCATAAACATCCTCTCTTCAGAGAATTTAGACTCTATCACAATTCATCAACATCTCACCATCCGTCCGCTGGCCTCAGAAGACTACCTGCCCCCCCACATGGGAACCAAAGTCCTACACACCCCTTCCAATGTGCTTTATTTCTCAATGCTTCATGGTCAAGTCCTCAGCAAACTCCCCAAGCCAGAAACTTTAGAAAAATACTGTGGGTTATTCACTAGAAAATGATAGTTAGAGACACTGAAAAACTCAACCTACATAATCATTCAGGATTCGTTGGGTGTCAACAGCATGCAAGGCACTGTGCTGCTATTCTATTATTCCCCCAAACTTTCACAGCCTTGAAAAGGTCCCATCTGCGTTGTCCCCATTTCATGGTTCAAGGCTGCCTTGACTTTGCCACGGGAATGGCACCTTTTAAGGATTTTGCACGTATGTTGTTTCCTATTCTTTTCAACAGAGAAGACTGGGGAGATAGAGGGCTGGCTTTGCTTCCGATGTGTCCTATAATCGGATTTATGTGCTTTGATATAACACAACAAAAGCTTTCTACATATTAGATAAATGGCAGTCTTCTGTTTTTATCACGAGACAGTATTAAAAGAGTCACAGGCAACACAACTGTTTTCCATGTGTAAGAAGAACACGATGATTAGGCCTTCTGGTTTACTGAGAATATGAGGGAAATAATTTGGAGATTAAAAAAAAATGTCTTTTTGATAAAAACCCAAACAAGAATTTTATGGCTGAAAACAAAGAAAGAGAAGCAGAGATCAATTTGATCTCACTTGATTTCACGAGGTCAAGATGAATGCAAACCAAAGGCCACCAGATTTGAGTATTTGAATCTGATTAACACGTATGTTGACTGTGCTCTCTTACTTTTGTCAATATATACAGTGGTTCTATGCAAATTACATCCTAACCCGTTATCAAATTTAGAGCAAATTATGCAACATATTCTAAGGATGCAGTAACGCATGTCCACAGACGAGGTGGGACAGAGCGGAGGCGGGCTGGGCTCCACAACCAGCTGCCTCCAACCGGTCTGCTCCCACTGCAACGCTCTCTGAAACACTGAACTAAAAGAGCAGACAGACAACAAATTATCACAGTTCCCTAAGACAAGTACTTGTTTTCATCAACACACGGGCAAACCCTACAAGACACGGAAGGAGAATTACTTCTAGAAGAATCTCTTGTGCGTAACAAGGCGAAGCATGGAGAATACTTGGAGAAACAGCGCCTGGCGTGTTTGCTCATGACCCCACGTCCCTGGAGTGTGCCGCACAGCTTGAGTCGCGTCCCCTGGGGAAAAGAGCATCCGCGGTCCTGCATCTTGAGAGAAAAGGGAAGCTGGCAAGAATGTGTCTTCGATTCCAACGGTTCCTCCAGCAGCATCCGTTCCGACAGTACCACACGCGAGAACATTAGACGGTTACGAAGCATTACGTTATTTGGCAAAGACACAGCACCATGCCTATCACTGACACACAACAGGTCCTCTAAGCCTCGGCTAACGGATTAAGTAAACATAGAAATATAGGTTTGTGTGTGGTGTTTTTTTTTTTTTTCCTTTTTTAAAGAAAGCTTGTTTAGATCCTCTTTTACCATGAGATACACTGGGGAGTTTATTCAAGACTTTGCTGAGAGTCACATCCTTATTTTTCACGTTTCCAAGGTTCTTCCTCAACACTGCCGTCTGCCGACTTGCCGTTGGCTGCCAGAGTTACCTGAAAATAATCACCATCAACATCCAGCGTACAGGCCACAGACCAGAGAACCACCCCGTGGGTTACATGGAGGAGCACCAAATCCGGCTTAGACCACGTGACTTTGATAGCAGTTGGAAATAGTTGTCCCTTCCCCCCAGATTGTGAGCTGGTCTTGGGTCTCAACACTGATTTGTGAACATTAAAAAAAACAACAAACTTATTTGTCTTGGGGGCCTATTGAGGGACTGGAGGCACTAGGCCATTTAGGGGATAACTTCTACTATGCTTTTGGGGATCTGGGGGTGTCTGTCTACTTATAGACCCATCACACAGGAACGCAGTCCTTAAACAATAGTGCCCGAGTGCTGCTCCATACAACCACAGAGAAAACAATCCAGAACTAGGCAGCTAGCTCTACTCATGCACGTGAAAGGTTCAGTTGCAAGAAGGCCAGGTGAATTTGACACATGTCCAATTTTAACACCAGAAGGCACCATGGTCTGGATAGCCAATAAGCTAGGCGGGCTTTATAAATGAAAAAGAAAAACAAGGGAGGTGGGGATTAAAGGAGCCTGAGGTCATTTACTAATCAAATGCAGTCAGCAGACCGTCTATACACTGCTCCCCCGGCTCGGAGCGAACTGAACCCTTCCACAAAACGGGAGGTCTCCCCCTCCACGTCTACATGTTTCCTAGCTTACCTTCCATCTGTCTGTCCTCACCGTCATGTGCAAACTTAAACCCACGACTGATATTCCACATAATGGAGAGACTGGATTTATGGAAGCATTAGAACATGGAGACAATGACAAACGCAGCAATGTTTGCAAGAAATCGGACCTTCCTCCCCGAGTGGAAGTGGAACGCATGCGTTATGGACACACACAGCATGCTGGGAACAGAAAACCCCAGCGCCCCTCAAGTACCCAGCGAGTGATGATAAAAAGGAGTCATTCCTTCAGTCCCCAGGAGGCTCCCACATGCAAGCAGCCACCACCGCTTCCCGCGCAGTTATTATGATTAAAACACAAAAGCTATGGCGTCACTTTCAAACTACTTCACAAGCGATTAGAAACAGAGACCAAGGTCACAGAACGATGCTTGATGTGGTTAACGTTTGACCAGAGCTGCAGCAAAGTGGCTTCCCCTTCAGTGAACGGTCAGGAGAGACTGCCGGGAAGGAGCATGCGCCTGCCTGGAGAAAGCTGCCTGTTCTCTCTGACCTTGGACGTGCCTATTTGGCTTTCAGTGAGGAACCAGATCGGCAGCTCAATCGCAATGTGGTGCCTTTGGAAAACCAGACAGCACATTGGAGCACATTGGGCGGGGGGACCACAGTAGAAAAGGGGGGTGTCCTTTTGTTGTTGTTTTGATGCTGGGGCCTGTGCTTGAATAGTAGCTGGGAAAGCAGCTTTTTTGGCATTTCCCTGTCTGGCTGGATTAAAGCAATCTGCGACCCCACTCCCCGGTCCATGGCATCCCTCCTGCTGCAACCACCTGACTAACAGGACAGCAAACACAGGGAGGGGACTGCCAGTAAGCATCGATGTCTCCCAAAGAGTGAGACGGAGGATGGACCAGAAGGAAATTCAAAGGCATGAATCAATGTGATTCAGATACTCGGGGAAAGTGTGCTAATTCATCTCCATCGCTCTGGCTGCCTCCCCACATCAGTGTCAACTCAGTTAGTTGGTCTAGAGCAGCGGTTCTCAACCTGTGGGAGGCAACCCCTTTGGGGGTCGAACGACCCTTTCGCAGGGGTCGCCTAAGACCATCGGAAAATGCAGATATTTACATCACGATGCATAACAGTAGCAAAATTTCATGGTTGGGGGTCACCACCACATGAGGAACTGTATGCAAGGGTGCAGCCTTAGGAAGGCTGAGAACCACTGGTCTAGAGTGAGCAGAGTCAATCTGCCTCACCTAGCAACGCCTGAGAACCAATTACCTGCACTGAGCTGAATCCAATCTCGACACAAAAAAATTCCAAATTCCCGAAATAGCCATTAAAGCAATATGGCCACTGCCTCCTTTCCATGACATGCTCAGTTTCACTACTGGACCATCTAAATCAGGGGTGGGGAGCCTTTTTCTCTGCCAAGATCCATTTGGATATTTATAACATCTTCCGCAGGTCATATAAATTATCAACTGAAAAATTACCCTGCCAGATTTGTGTGGATGAACTGCTGCCTTTTTATACTGCTGGCAGTAATGGAATAAATGCTCAGATAGGATTAAAAAAAATTATCCTGCTACATTTGGTCATTTAATTAACTCACCCCTAGTGCCTTGGCAGGGACAAACCAAATGATTTCTCAGGCCTTGTACATCCCACAGGCTGGACGCTCCCCACCCTTATTCTAAATGCTAATTTAACAACAAGTTTGCAGGTGGTTGGTTGGGTAGTAGGTTATGGAGACTGAGCCACTATCTCTATGGAATTGTCCAGCAAAAAAGGGTTACCTGAATTAAAGCATAGGGACAAGATGCTAAAAGGCTACGTTCAATAAATATTTCTAGAGCGCCTACTGCATGTTGGGCGCTAGGACATAGTACGTACTGACAAATGGGGACAGATTTCCTCTCCTCATGGGCTTATGTCCAACTGATAGGGACAACTGACCAACATCTCCTTTGAGAACTTGAATTGTTTTGCTTTAAAAAAAATTAAGCAAAGCCCTGACTGGTTTGGCTCAGTGGATTGAGCATTGGCCTGCAGATTAAAAGGTCCCAGGTTTGATTCCGGTCAAGGGCATGTACCTTGGTTGTGGGCACATCACCAGTAGGAGATGTGCAGGAGGCAGCTGATCGATGTTTCTCTCTCATTGATGTTTCTAACTCTCTATCCCTCTTTCTTCCTCTCTGTAAAAAAATCAATAAAATATATCTCTAAAAAAAAAAAAGAAGCAAATTTCTCCTGATATACTTGATATTCTTTAAGGGAAAAAAAATCCAGGAAGTCTGAAATCTAAGGATATCTCCATGCCTACATACCTTCTGCAATACATGTCCTATACAATATGGCTAAGCCTCTTATAATGCTCCAATAAAAGTTACAGCATGGACAGTTAACCACTGGGAGTCTTCTTATACGTAACTGCAAAATTAGAAAACATGTGATTTCATTTTGTCCAATACTACTACTGTTTCCTTGTATGTAAGTAATTTGGGATCAAAACTTCACCACCACTTCAAAATCGTACATTCATTTTCCTGTTCTCCCATGCCTGATTCAAGGCTTTGCAGATAATGGTCACTCAATGAACACTGGATGAATGTGATAAAAATAGATGTGGTCAGAAGAACGAGATGGGGTTGCTCAACTAAACCTCACAAGGCACACAATATATACTTATTGGAAATAATAGAGCATAAAGCCATTCCTTGGGAATGTTGATCCTTGTTGACCCAACCCAACATTTTAATGGGAAATAATCCAGCATATTTATTTAGATGGATGAAACACTAATTTTTTTAGGAAAATGGAGTATATTCTTTAGATACATCTGACTTACTAATAATTTAAGTCATTTTCCTGGAGTCAATTAATTTATGCAATTGCCTCCTGATGGGTGGGGTCCCTAATTTGTATCAGAGCCCTGGTTCACCCACACATGGACCTGATATGGAAGGGAGGAGCTAAAGACTGTGGCTGGTCCATTAGACTTCGGGACCTATATGTTGAAGTCCAGTAGAGAGGGTTACTTCTGTGTCATCCTAAGAAGTCTGGCAGAGGCCATCAAATATATTTAGAATGACCCAGAAATCACACATAAAGAAATCAACTACTAAATGAGATCTCGTCAACAGGAATCAAAAAGGTATCAAAAAATATTTGTTGGGTTCAAATTCTCCTCAAATGCTACCTGGGACCGTTTTAGCAACCCAACCCCGCCGAGTTGACTCTGCTCACCTGCCAGGGTTTCTCCAAGTTTGCTTCGCTCTGGTCATGACTCTGCCTTTGACAAGGTCAAGTTAGTTACAATGAAGGCTAGAAAGAGCTTATGGAGCTGGAAGACTTAGCGCCCAATGGCTTAGGAGAGTCCAGAACATCCTTGCTTCAGGAAAGAGGGTGCTGCAGGCAGTGTGTGAAATGTACTGGTTTTGAGAAGACATCTATGGATGATCGTCTTGAAGGACAGTTATCCTTTACTTGAAAATTTCCCCATACGTGGAGCAAAGGGACTGCCAGGTCACAACTCCCATTGCCACCAAAATAATTAACCGAAACCAGCTGCACAGTTATGTGGGCACGTTTTTGACCAACGCATGACTCATAGCTTGTGCTCTATAAATCAAATAAATCTGGGTATTTCTCTTGGTGCTTCACTTGAGGAACAGAAAAGTTGAAAGCCAGCAAAACCCTAGAGACCACAAGCTCTTGGGCAAAATATTCAAGAAAAACAACCAAATTTGTAGAGCGGGTGGAGGAATCAGAATGAGAGTTTGTACATCAGATGGATGAAAGAAGCAACTGATTGGCTCTTTCACTGTTAGACCTGTTGATTTCCAGCCAGGTTAGACACAGAGTTAGATGATCTGGAACTCACAGAAGCGTGGGTTACATGATTCTTTAGAAAAATAAGTGTGACAATAATACATGCAGGGCTTTGGTGTTCATTTTAAGAAATCGAGCATGCACTATTATATACAGGTCTCGATATCCATGAATGGGAAAGGTACCTTGCACTCATCTACTATGACAGAGTTGTGTGCGGCATAGACACATTGATTCGAGTTGCTTTCCCTGTGGTTCTTCATGTCGTCATAAATGGACTGAGTCTTGGTCATTTCAATGTCTTCTTGCGCTCGGTGCTGGGAGTCGATGGTATCCAGCTCAGACTTGGAGAGGTGGTAGACGATCCCAGCCCCAAAGGAGTCGCCCACAACGTTGACTGATGTTCTCATCCTGTCCCTGGAGACAAAGAACAGAAAATGTTTAGTGAGGAAGTAGAATGCTGTGGTAGTTGAGAGGTCAAGGTCAAGAACCAGAGACCTAGGGTTGAGTTCAGGCCTTACCTTTCCTTCTGCTTGGTCTCAGGCAAGTTGCTTAACCTTAATTTCCCTGTTTGTCAGTGAGAGATAACAGTCATACTTCTCTCATAATCTTGTGTGAAAATTAAATGAGAAAATGTACATAATTTTGTTTAGAAAATTATCTGATGAAAGGTAAGCACCCAATAAAGAATAGCCAAAAAAAAAAAAAAAAAGGAGAAGGAAGGAATAATTAGAAGAAAATAGTATGTCTCAATCTCAGAATTAAGTATCCAAGCTCCAGACACTTCTGGCTGCATCCACTATTCTTTTCTTTCTTTTTTTTAAAAACCTCACCCGAAGATATTTTTCCACTGATTTTTGAGTGAGTAGCAGAGAAAGGGGAAGAGAGAAACATCAGTGTGAGAGAAACACATCGATTGGTTGTCTCCTACACTCAACCTGACCAGGGCCCTGGCTGGGGATGAGCCTGCAACCAAGGTATGTGCTCTTGACTAGAATCAAACCTGGGACCCTTTGTTCCGCAGGCTGACACTCTATCCTTGCGCCAAACTGGCTAGGACTGTATCCAGTATTCTTGATTTAAATTGTTTGTAAAAGACTCCACTTCAAAGATTACTTCTACTTACTTTATTTATGAATGCTACAGAAAAGAATAACAACCTATGAATTTCAATAACAGAAAATCCATGTTTTTGTAAGGATTGGAACTAACACTCCCTTTCCCCCGAATCTCAGGGTAACACACACACATACACAGACACAGCTGTTGGGTAAGAAACTCAGCCATGATTTTCTTTGTGACCAATCTGTGTAGTGATTATGCATCCTGGAGAAACCTAATTACTTTGTCTTGTTCTCTTTATTAACCTAAAATAATTAAATCTTCCCAAGTGCCTCTTGAACAAGAAACTGTTAAGAAAAATCCTTCCTCAAATCTTGTTTTTCAAGTTCTGATTAAAAAAAAAAAAAAAAAGATGGTTGATAACTCTCACTTTTAGAAGATCAGCAACCGGAAAACTAATTAAGTTCTTAAGAGTAAGTTGTGTTCTCTCATCCATAAGTTCAAATGTTGATGAGATACTCAAAATCCTAGAGAGAAGAATGCTGAAAAAGCACACACACACACACACACACACACACACACACAAAGGAAGAAAGGAAAGATTTTCAGTAAAGATAGTGGTGAGACATCTTAGTCCAGGACAGGGAAAAAGCTGGTATTAGAATCCAAGTCAGGCTGCCCGCAGACTCCATGCTTTTTCTTAACTACTATCAGGTATTTTTTTCTTCCTCATACTCTTATATTAGGGCTTCTTAGCAATCTCTACAAGTGCCTGATTTTGTGAATGACCTCAAGACTCCATCTTTACTCATGTTTTCAGGGGGAGATAGTAGCGGGGACAGTGAGCTACAGAGAAGAGAAATATAATACATGTGGAATCGAGGCGGTAGAAGCACACAGGAACATTTAGGATGGCTAATGAATGCAGAGAGAGGCAGAAAGTAAGAACTGCCCAAATCATGTCAGGCTTGATCAGCCCAGTTCGGGAATTATGACTTTACCCCAAGGGTGATGAGAATCCATTGAAGAGAAAGATCACCCGTGTTCCATTCTGAAGAATGGACTGATGAAGCACAAGACATAGCAAAGTCCACTTAGTAAAGAGGTGGTAGAACTGAAAAAGATGAATCTGAGAGAGATTTAGGAGACAGAATTATAGGACTTGAGAATTGATTGGTTATAGAGAATAAAAGAGAAAAGAATCAAGGATTCCCTAAGGGTTCTAGTTTGGGCAGCCAGTAGACATTGCTACCATATTTATGGGTCCTAATTGATTGGGGTGGGAAAGATTCTAATGTCATACTGAGTGAGGTGAGGGCCTTGACCCAGCAAAGGGGAGATGTCTCACAAATGGTTTAGAGTGTGGACTAAAGACCAAAAGGGACATGTGAGCTGCAAGTAGTGAATTAGAAGTTAACACCTAGAGCGGCCATAGGTGGATGCCAAGAGCATGTTCAGTTTAATCCCTGGAGAGAATGTAGAGTGAGAAGAGCAGACAACACTTAAGGAATGTGTGAAGGAACAAGAGTTAGCAAAGGTGAAAGGAAAGTAGAAGAGTTTGGGGGAAGCTTGTTTCAAAAATAAAAGTGTGACGGACAATGCTCACTACTACCTAGAACTCCGGTAACCTAAGACAAAGAAGTGTCTCTTGGTTGTAGAAACCCAGAGGCAAGTGTTGACAGGCAAGGGCACCTTTAATACAGAGGCAGAGAGAGAAGTCCACTCCCCATAGGTGGTACATTGAACAAGAAGTAAGGAAGGGGAGACATTTTAATCAACTTATTCAGGAAGATGACCGAGAAGGTGAAGAGAAGGAATGGTAGATGGGGGAAAACAGAGGATAAAAGAATTTTTGCTCTGTTTTTGAGTCCACCAGGGGAATATTTAGCCAACTCTGGGGAAGTTTGACTTGCCAAAAGCAGGATATGGGAGTTTATAGTTCACACATAGAAAATTCCTTCACAGGTCAATACTTCCATTTTCTCTTGAAACCCACCCTGAACATATAAGAAACCCTGCTGACCTCAGGAGCTTTTAGGCTACTTGATAAAGAGAATTTTAGAGCATTTGACACTATCCTTGGGTCTGGGTGCTGTGCCAGGACTGTGAGGAGGAGGAAAAATGAGAGCAGAATGTTTTATTGGATTGGATTCATGAGAGATGACATAGCTTTTAAAGCCACCAGGAACCAAAGCCAAGAGAGGGACTTGAATAAGCTGCTACACGCTGAGGCACTGGGTCTGGCTCCCTGGAAGAAAAGCCCAGGAGTCCGTCTGTTCTGTCTATCTCTCTCTCTCTTTTTTTTAATCCTGTCTATCTCTTGATCTAAATCCTCTAGCAAGAAGACATGGAATTGTCTGAAAGTCCCGCTTCTCACAAAAGAACAGAGCCAGGGAAGCAAAATCACCCAACATCCATCTGCTTCCTTCTATTGGGTTGAACCATATGACATTGCCATTTCTATAAGTCCTATAATGTTTCATATATTTTAACTTAACATTCATACAAACAAGCCATCATGTCTGTCTCTCAGAAAGCAGGGTGCACAGTGTGACAGAGGGCTCACCTGAGACCCCAGAGCTGAGAAGGCTAGCACAATTCTGGGAATCCAAGGGCTTAAGCCACTTGGGTTTGGGAAGGGAAGGAGAGCTCACAGAAGCATTGGCTGAGTGTGAAGTTGGATCTGAGCCTGGATTACCATCCTGGCTCCGATAGGGCAAGTTACTTAGCCTTTCCCGCTCAGCTTTGTCCTCTGAAAAACAGAGACCGTAATACCTACCTCCAAGCATGTTGAGAAGAAAATAACTGCTGACATGAACTGAGCGCTTGTCATCTGAGAGGTCCTCTGCCAAACTCTGCATCTAAAAGATCTGGCATGGCTCCTGACACAAACACAGTGCTCAACCCTGGATGCTCATCGTCATCGTTGTTTATCATCATCATCATCATCATCATTCCAACTAATAAGGGGAGTATCTTTTCCTCTTTTATTCCTCCACTAAGTCTTATACATTTCTTTTTTTACACCTAGGACATTCAATTGGGATTTTTTTTTTACCACATCTGTCCCCATTACTAAGCTATAAGTTCTTTGAGGGATGGTACCATATTTTCTATCTTTAAAACATGGGCAGGTTCAGGGGAAGGGGACAGACAGGTGTGTGAAGGAGGTGGGGAGCAGGGATGGATTGTTAGTTTAACAGGAAGATTAAATCTAGAAAAATCACTGTTGGTTTGTTTAGTAAACATCAGTTGGACGTTTTGGTGGTGAAAAGTTAGGATTCTGGGTAAGAAGATCTGCCAAGAAGAGGGAGAGACAGAGAGGCAAGTGACTCCCCTAGGAAAATGAGAGCATTGTCCTGAGAGCTGGGGAAAGATGTGGAGACAGAGGGCAAGGAGGCCTAGCCCAATGGGGAGAGACTGAGGCAGGGACTCCGGATGAGTAGGGAGAAATTCCCAGGGGAATGCAGGGGGAATGTAGGGAGAGATTCCCAGGGGTGGGGAATGCTGAAGGATTTTCTTTTTCAAGAAAAGGGATGCCTAATATTAAACTTTTACTTTTTTGTGCCACCTAAAATGATAAACAGTGATTACTTCAGAGAAACAAGGCTTCAGATTGTAGGGGTGCAAAAACTGTCCCTCCTTTCCTTCTAGGTTCTTCGGCTGGTCTAGTGATTAAATGAACATAAGACAGATGAACAGGAAGAAAACAAGTTTAATTTTGTACATATGGGAGCCCCATAAAAATATGAGACTCCCAGCAGTCAAGCCACGAGGCTCATATACCATCCTGAGCTAAGGGTAAAGGGCTAGGGCTGCAGTTTCCAAGGGAAGGAAGAGGAGTTACAGGAAGACGAGAAGAACAGATGTTTGGTAAACAGATGTTTGCCCTGCCACACAGATGAGTCTCTTCTGTAAAAAAGTCATCTCTGGTAAGAGCTCTCTCCCTGGTACAGGCGCCCCTTTTCTAAATTCTTTTAGCAGTTCAGGGGGAGGTACAAAGCTTTTCCTGAATCTGCTGGGACTTGATTGCCTTCAACTAAAAATAAGCCAGATGCCAACTGGAACATTGTGGGGTGGCCTGTTCCGTTCTCCTTCACGATCCAATTGTAGATGAAGGAGATTTTTTTCCTTTTTCATTTTATAACTCTTTGGAGGTTTCCCCCTCCCCTTGTTTTTCCATGAGCATGTATTTCTCTGGTGAAACATTAAAGAATGACTTTGCTGCGCAGAACCATCACCCTACTGCCCTGATCTGCAATTATACTGCACTGAATCGGGGACACTTTGTCAGTGGAGGGAAGGACGAAGTGGAAAAGGGGCACATTCCATGCTGAGGTTGACACAGACTGGAGATGAGGTAAGATGTAGGGAAAAAATTAGCAAAAGACTTCAGCCTAAACTCTTGGAATGTTTAGAGATATGGTGAATGTAAGAATAGCTTTTCTTTTCCATAGATGTGTGTGTGTGTGTGTGTGTGTGAGAGAGAGAGAGAGAGAGAGAGAGAGAGAGAGAGAGAGAGAGAGAGAGAGAGAGAGAGATTAAATGAGAACCCAATTGGCAGGCCTGGAACCCCCAAAGAACAACGGCCTGATCATCTGGGTTTGAATTCCAGTTTAGCCATTCAATATCCACTAAACCGGGATAGGTGACTTCTCTCTGAGCCTCAGTTTCCTCGCCTGTAAAATAGGCACAATACTATTAGCTTCCTTAAAACTTGCTTTGACTTTTAAAGGGGTCCATATCAAGTGCTTAGAACAATGTCTAATACTTAAGGAGCACTCAATAAAAATTGGCTGGCTGTATCCTGCATCCTTTCCATTGGTTTTCATTGTATGGGTGTATGAACTGTCAACTCTATCAACAGAAAAGTATAGAGATGCTCAACTGCCCACAATCGACAACTCCTGCTGCCCTTCCCTGTCTCTAGACCATTGCTTCTGGAAGTAGGTCCTTGGACAGTATCATCAGCATCACCTGGGAACGTGTTATCAATGCCCCCATTTTTGGTCTCCACCCCCGACCTTCTGAATCTCCAGGAGATAATGGGTGCATGCTCAAGTTTGGGAATCATTGCTCTATCTTTTCCAGAAAGAGATGCTAACAGGGGAGCTTCACAGTATCCCCTGCAGGGTCGGGGCCCTTTAAGGCCTTCCTTATAAGTGCCATCTCAACTAGCGTATATCCAAACAGACTCCCAGTTTCCACTCTATCCTGTCTCCTCACCGTGAGAGGGGTGGGTGTCAGCCAGGTCGCTGAAAAAATATCTGCTAAGGATTCCCGACACAAAGAGCTTCCCGGACTCTGGGGAAGGTTCTAGTTTTACCAGCCCCGCCCATCCGGTGTTCCTAGGACTCGGGCATTTTGGGGGGCCCGGAATCTTGGTTTTCACCATGACATTTACAGAGCAGCCTGCCTGCCCTTTGAAAAGCGCCCAGAGCTTGGCGGCCAGTGATGGGGTGGCTGGTCTCCAGCAGTTGGCAAACAGTGGGCTACATGAAATGTCACTGCAGGCTTTGTTTGGTTTTAAATGGAAAAATGGCTCGAGTTATGAAAGCTTAATAATTCTTGCCTAGAGGAACAAACATCCCTCTCTTACCCCGGAAATGAGCAGCCTTCTCCTATCTCCATTCATCCCCCTTCGCCACTCACACACCAACGGCCACCCAACAGCCACGGAGCCCATGACTAAGGGCGTGTTTCCGGACCTTCTCTGGCCGCTGGCAAAGAGGGCGGCACCATTACTCATTCAGAGCAGGTCTGACCTACCTCCGCACCGACCCCTCTGCACATTTCCCAGGATCCTCTACTCCTCCTTTTTCTTCTCTGCTTAAAAGGAACAGTCATGCCTTTTTTTTTTTTTTTTTTGTATACAAACATCCATCACCTTCAGAATGCTAGTCTGGGTCTTACAACCAGAAGGCCATTCAAGGGCATAGAGTCTAGACTCTGCTTTCAAAGTGATTAAGTTATTGTTCTCTATATACATGAGGAGGTCCAGAGAGTAAGCCATCTGCCCAAAGTCCTCCAGAGAGTAAGTGTAGAGCTCAGACTTTGGGTACCTGCCTCTCTGCCTCTCTTCCCCTGATCACCAGAGAGCAGCCCCCAGAACTGGAGGACAGGTCTTCATTCACTTGCTCCTTTCCAGCCCAGCCTGGGATCGAATTTGGTGTCAGCAACATAGTTCATCCTAATGTGTCATCATGTTTGCTGTTATTCAGCCAACTCCCTTCTGCTAATGCATTTCAGCCCTGGAGTGAGGGTGCCCCACTCTCAAGACAAGTGCGAGCATGCGAGCAGCTGTGGGGTGATCTGGGAGCACCCAGCCCTCCTTTCCCATTTGCTAGCATTTAGGTCAAAAGTAGGCAGGGTCTTGGCTGGTTCAGGATCTGAGTCGTATCCAATAAGCTTGACTGCCAAGACCAGGCCCACAATGGCCGACCTCCCGGGACCAGAGAGCTTGAATTCTAAAAGTGGCCGAGACTTTGATTGTACCCCATTTGCCCCTACTTAGGCGTTCTGTTTTGTTTGTTTTAATCCTGAGAGGAGGAAGAAACCAGGTCAGACAAAAAAATCCTCTGGTTAGCATGTAGAACCAGCAGTGACCCTAATAGGTCTGTCTGCTCCAACCTTTCCAACTCTGGACCTCTCCACCTCAGCTTCCCACTGTTAGACCTGCTTAGTAGCAACTAGAACAGCGGTTCTCAACCTGTGGGTCTCGACCCCTTTGAGGGGTGGAACGACCCTTTCACAGGGGTCGCCTAAGACCATCGGAAAACACATATTTCCCATGGTCTTAGGAACCAACACACCGGCTCCTCGGTGTAGCAAAGTGTAGCAATGTAGTTTACTGTTGTCATATGAAGACTGTTACCCATGCTATACCATGATTCAAGACAAAATTTCATTTATTTGTAATTAGAAATATTTCACAATATATAATTACATATTGTTTTTGTGATTAATCACTATGCTTTAATTATGTTCAATTTGTAACAATGAAAATACATCCTGCATATCAGATATGTACATTACAGTTCATAACAGTAGCAAAATTACAGTTATGAAGTAGCAATGGAAATAATTTTATGGTTGGGGGTCACCACCCCATGAGGAGCTGTCTTAAAGGGTCGCGGCATTAGGAAGGTTGAGAACCACTGCTCTAGAATGCTGTGTGGGCTGGGATGAAGGGCCCTGACCTGGCCACATAAGCTTTCCTATGCCTGATCTCTAGTTTCCTCTGTGAAACAGACTAGGGTTCTAGAAATTACCATATTTTCTGACATATAAGACGACTTTTTAACCCAGGAAAATCTTCTCAAAAGTCGGGGGTCATCTTACATGCCGGATGTCATCTTCTAGGGCAAGTATATCCCAAACTCTATATTTTAACTGGAAAAATTGGGGGTCATCTTATACGCCCAGTCATCTTATACACCAGAAAATAGGGTAATTGTCAACAGATGTGAAGAACACTGTGGTACCCACAAATACAAGCTCCTTGTCTTCACTCCTGGATAATATTAGTGCGTTTTTCCCCCCAGTCAAAAGCATTTGCATTGTAATGGGGGGAGGCAGGTTCTATAATAATTATTTTCAAAAGATGAATCTCTAACAGTGAATTTGGGGCATTAGAAATAAGCCTAAGAGAAGACTAGGCAATGTTGTCAGAGTAAGCAAGGGGCACTTGATGACAACACAGGTTTGAGAGGCAAAAGGGACAAAGAGATGGAGGACTCAGTGAACAAATCACAGGAAAACTAGATGGGATTTTAATAGCTCACTCTGTCTTGTGCTGCAGCATTTCTGTGGTGGCATCTATTGAACTCCTATTGTGTCTGTCCCCAAACCATTGCCAATGTTGTTATTTTCCCTTTGTCTTCCTCCCCAAATCCTATCCCACTCCTTTGTCTCTTTCAATCCCCTTCTCCCTCAGTCCTTCCAACCATACCCCCCACCGGACCTCAGCTGTCTCTGGCTGCCTTGTCTGCAAAAGTCATGAGAAAGGGGCTGGGACAGTTCCTGAAGAATAACCAAGCTAGCATGAGGCCCCTCCCTACCACCATCAGCACCACCTGAGAGAGATGGGCAGAGACAGATAAAAGTTAATTTCACCTTCCCTCATTTCCAGAGCATTTCTCTGGTGACAAAAAGAATGAGTGAGGAAGATTCATAACTTTCCTTACAAATCTCCTGAGTGAAGGAGAGTATGTCCAGAGAGTCATGTCTCATTTTAACCTAAACCTCAATGGCAGGCAACTTTTATGGAGAGACCAGGCTATTTTCCAGTCTTCTCCGATGTCCTTCAGCCACATGCACGGTTCTCTCTTGAAAATATAGCAGGGAGGAACTTAGTTTAGCACCGGAGAAACTCAAGTCCATAAAATGTGGCTTCTGGCTCTTAAAACCGATGCCAGTCCATGTCAGAAGAACTGCCACTGGCATATGGAGCCGTTTTTAAAATGTGTACTGTGGCTGTGGACCTCTGTGCCCGTCCTTGCCACTCTGACATTGAAGTCAATGGCACCAACCAGCCCGTCATGCAGCTCCAAGACTGGACAGGAGGCATTTGTGTACAGCCCACAGAACATCAAAACCCTAATGCGCCCTTAGTAAGAATTAACACAATCTCCTTATTGGGGACCATCTGGCTAGACTGGCCCACCTTTGTGAATGTGCGGGGCATGCCCGACACTAGGAAAATGTCCTTCTGAGAAAGGTGCCGGACTATGTGTGCAGTCAAGTTCAAGCTTCTCTTCATGGCCTTTAAGGCTGTCCATTTTGTCTGACCTTTGACACTTCCTGCCTCGCACTTCATGCCCCAACAATATTTAACCACTCATTGGTCCCCACAATGCCTCAGTGTCTTGTACGAGCTGCCTTGATTGGAATGTCTCTTTCCCCTTCCATCTGCGTATACCTGGGCAACTTCTACCTACCAGTTGTGATTCAGCTCAACTGTCACTGCCATTATAAACTTAAACATGGTCACAGTTCTGAATGTGGTGGCCTCCAAAACCAAGCAGCCCTAGGGTCAAACCTCTGTTCATTTCTAAAGTCACGTTGCCACCCTAAACCTCAGCTTCCTCATCTATAATTTGGGAGCAATACCACCAAACTTTCAGTTGTCAGAGGAAGATGTAAAGCGCTCAGTAGAGTAGCTGGCACCTAGTGAGCACTCACATTCAGTAGCCATGCTCACTGTTTCCTGATTTCTCCACTCTGCCTTCCCATCCTAGACTGGGATAGTGTCTTTATCATTATCCTTTTATTTTTTTTAAATTTAATAAATCCTTATTGTTCAGATTATTACAATTGTTCCTCTTTCCCTCCCCCCATATCTCCCCTCCACCTGGTTCCCACCCCACCATCTGCCCTTACCTCCCCCTACCACTGTCCTCATTCATAGGTGTACAATTTTTGTCCAGTCTCTTCCCACACACCTCACACCTCTTTTCCCCTGAGAATTGTCAGAACACTCCCTTTCTATGCTCCTAATTCTATTATAGTCACCAGCTAATTCTGTTCATCAGATTTTTTATTCACTTGATTTTTAGATTCACTTGTTGATAGATATGTATTTGTTGTTCCTAATTTTTATCTTTACCTTTTTCTTCTTCTTCCTCTTATTAAAGAGTACCTTTCAACATTTCATATAATACTGGTTTGGAGTTGATGAACTCCTTTAGCTTTTTCTTATCTGTGAAGCTCTTTATCTGCCCTTCAATTTTGAATGATAGCTTTGCTGGTAGAGTAATTTTGGTGGTAGGTTCTTGCTATTCATCACTTTGAATATTTCACTCCCATATGGCCTGCATAGTTTCTGTTGACAAATCAGCTAACAATCATATGGGCGCTCCCTTGTAAGTAATGAACTGTTTTTCTCTCGCTGCTTTTAATATTCTCTCTTTATCTTTAGCTTTTGGCATTTTAATTATGGTGTGGTCCTCTTTGGATTCCTTTTGTTTGGGGTTCTGTGCGCGTCCTGGACTTGTAAATCTATTTCTTTCACCAGGTGGGGAAGTTTTCAGTCATTATTTCTTCAAATAGGTTTTCAGTATCTTGCTCTCTCTCTTCTCCTGGCACCCCCATAATTCTGATGTTGGTACGCTTGAAGTTGTCCCAGAGGCTCCTTATATTATTTTCAAATGTTTGGATGCTTTTTGCTTTTCCGGTTGAGTGTTTTTTGTTTCTTTGTATTTCAAATCTTTGACTTGATTCTTGCGTTCTTCTAGTCTGCTGTTAGGTCTCTGTATAATATTTTTTAAATTTCAGTCAGTGTATGTTTAATTTCTAGTTGGTCCTTTTTCATCTCCTCTTGGGTCTCTCTAAATTTATCCATCTTTTCTGGGAAATTCTTAAAAAATCTTATAACTGGTTTTGAACTCTATATTCAATCATTTGTTTCCCTTCATATCTTTTGTGATCTGTTTCTTTGTCTCCGCATTTTTGCTGCTTCCCTGAGTTGGTAGAGTAGCATGAGCTAGGAGTCCTATATGGCACAGTGGCTCAGCCTCCCCAGTTACCTAAGGTGGACACTCTTGATGTACTCCTTTGTGGACTGTGTGTACAGCCTTAATTGTTGTTGGTATCACTGGGGGGAATTGACCTCCAGGCCAATTGGCTGTGAGGATCAGCTATGTCTACGCTGTGAGAACTTCTGTGCTGGAGACAGCCTTATGAGAGAAGACTTGGAAAATCGCAAAAGCCTCTGTACTTGGCTTGGATGGGTGGAGTCTCAGGGCTGAGCAGAAAGCCTTGGTTTCCCATCAGCCCTGCCCTGTGAGGCCCCTGGGTCTCAGTGTCTCTCGGTAATTGCTGCAGACCTCTCTGTGTGCACCTCCAGACCTCTGCCTTTCGCAGCTCCCCTGAGTTTCCGTATGCTCCCCTCTTTTCCTGACAGTCCATACTCTGGTCTTGCCCAGAGCTGGGGTTCAGTGCAGTTGGAACTGGGGTTCATTGCAGTCAGGAGTTTCCATCTCCTTTCTGCTAGAGAAAGCCAGCCAGGCACTCAGCCACCCATCCTCTCCATGTGTGTGTCTCTGTACCTCAGCTTTTTGCAGCTCCTCTGAGTCTCCGTGTGCCCTCTCTTTCCTTTAGTTGTAGAATTTCCACTCAGCCAGCCTTCCTGTGGTTCTGGATGATGTAGCTGTAGCTTTGAAATTGTTGTGCAAGGCAGCAGTTTAGGTATTCACCTATGCCGCCATCTTGGTTTCTCTCTATCATTATCCTTTTAATCTACTCCATTAAAAATAACTTACATACAATACATGTAAATTTTCAATGCATAGTTGCACAAATGTAGACACCTATACACACCTATGCATATGGAACACTCCTAAAGATTTCTTTGGGCCACTTCCCAGTTTATCATTTAACCCCTACCCCTGGGCAACCACTGATCACTTTCTATTGCAAAGTATTATGATGCCTTTCACAGAGCTTCATCTAAATGGATTCATACAGTATATACTCCTTTATGCTTCATTCACTCAACATAATGGGTTGAGATCCTTTGTGTGCCACAGTAGTTAGTTCCTTATTGTTAAGCTTCAAACCTTGTATTGTAATTTTTATCTAATTCCTCCACTAGACTATGAGGCTCTCAAAGATCCTATCTTTTTTTCCCTTTGGTTCCCAAATCAGCACTCAGTAAATGTTAGAGGGAAGAGAGCAGGAGAAGTGAGGGAGTTGCAAAAAGGATCAGCAAAGCTCTTGGCTGCAACCTTGCATCTAGTTCACCCCTGGAAGCAGTGTTCGTGTCCCCAGCAGAACCCCGGGCGCAAACACTTACAGCAGCCAGTCCACAGCCACCAGCAGGCTGATGTCCTCCGTTGGCAGGCCCACGGCTGTCAGAATGAGGAGCATGGTGACCAGCCCAGCGCTGGGGATACTGGCTGCACCGACGCTTGCCAGTGTGGCCGTGAGGCTGTGAGAACAGAAAAGGTCAGGTCACGGGAAGA
Source organism: Lasiurus borealis (assembly GCA_004026805.1). Lineage (NCBI taxonomy): Eukaryota > Metazoa > Chordata > Mammalia > Chiroptera > Vespertilionidae > Lasiurus > Lasiurus borealis. Next base: position 21,102 of record PVJN01002135.1, on the reverse strand, counting down.
GAAAATGGCCTTGGCAAAATCAACTCTGGCAGTTTTAAGCTTTCATGTTCCTAGCAATCATAAATTTCCTTTTCTTCCCAAGAAATAGACAAATCTAGAGTTCCAAGACCTAGGAATTGAGGTCTATTTGGATTCTGCTTAACTGCCATGGAAACATACTGTCATGGATTGGAGCCTTATCTTCATCGTGATATATAAGTAACCTAGTTATCACAGGCCAAAATATAATAAACATGGCTCGAAAATCAGGTAGTGAAATATTAAAGAAGAAAAACAAGTCACTTTAATGCTCCCACAGGAACACCACTACAGTCTGCTTACGCCTTTATGTCTCTTTGAGCACCAGAGACTTCTGGACTACGTGGCAAGAATCTGAGAAGGCCATTGCCAAGGCTAACATGAGAACTCAGAATAGCAAGTATCCAGACCTGGTGGACATCGGGGGAACCAATCAACCCTGGCTTCCAAATGACATTAGGCTTCAGATGCCTGGACAGTTCCTCATGGACTGGAAAATCCATCATGCAGTCAGAGGGTGCCAGCAAATGATAATGAAATAAAGGAAGGTTTCTTTTTGAGGCATCTCATTTACTTTCTAAGCAATGCCAAGGGCACACCCAGCACCGTTTTTGAAGTGATCTCTGGAAGAGGGGTTCATCTAGGACTCATGCTCCCTGTGGAAACACCAGGGGCCTCTGTGGTCCAGCAAAGGGCAGTGACTTTGTCGCCTCCTTTCTAGCTGCCATTTATATAAAAGCTGTCATTTCTAAATGGAAGGCTGCTTCTGAAGATACAGATTCCCAACTTGCTTTTGTGGGTGCTGGAAAGAAAGGGGTGCTGATTTCTTTGCAATAATAAAATTCTAGAGTTTCTAGAGGGACTCCGCCAGGCTCCTAAACTGGGGTAACAGAGTCTAGACCATGAGTGTAACCAAGCACAGCATCCTGGGGTCTTCTAGTGGGAAGGGACCTGAATTTATCTAATCTCACTATGAAGAAAGGAAAGCCCTGGAATATTTTGGGATTAGCCTTCTCTTCCCATATTGTCCTCCTTCCACACTTAGGCCTGTTACAGTTAAAACACCTTCCTTTGGAGCAGTGGTTCTCAACCTTCCTAAGGCCGTGACCCTTGCATACAGTTCCTCATGGGGTGGTGACCCCCAACCATGAAATTTTGCTACTGTTATACATCGTGATGTAAATATCTGCATTTTCCGATGGTCTTAGGCGACCCCTGTGAAAGGGTCATTTGACCCCCAAAGTGGTCTTGACCCACAGGTTGAGAAATGCTGCTTTGGAAGGATCTACAAGACTTCTCTGTGCTCTTCCCTGCCCCTCCAATACGGTAATGGTGTCAGGGTTTAGAGAACTCCATTTTCCCTGGATCCATCTGGGTCACAGGAAATAGCAACGTGCCGTGATCATCATTGAAGGTTCTAGAGTTGAATGACCTGGGTTCAAATCTCAGCTCTGCCACTTATTCACCACGTGACTTTAGATAACTTAAACTCTTTGTGTTTTGATTTCCCTATCTGTGAAAAGGAGATAATAATGGGGTCTCATGCATGGGGTCCTCAGGAGCTAACAAATAAAAAGCACTTAGAAGATACCATTGTAACCCCCCAATAAATGGCCAATATGATTCTTATTGAAAAATCTGCACAGGGTGAGGCTGCTTTGCAATGAAAACTTCCCTTAAACCCCAAGAGCTGGAAGGCAGAAATTCTCAGCCACTTCCCCGACATGGATAAAGCACCAGGAAAGGGGAACTTCCCAAGTTCCAATGACCTTGGCCTCAGCCGTTTACTTTACAACCCCAGCTGCTTCTGTGATGAGTCACGCTTACACATGCCTTTGCACTGTGGCCACATTGTCTGGTTACCACTTGGTTGTGTGTGACAAATTCTACAAAGAGAATGCGTCCTGGCAGCCGCCCCCCCTCATTTTCTACACCCCAATCATGTTCTGGTGGGCTGAGCGTCCATGCAATTCTAAATCCTGCAGAAGCTCCCCGAGCAGTGATCTCCCCTCCATTCCTTCATCTCTTTTCCTGTCCTTCCCCTCCCTGGCTCACGTCTCTAGGGCTGGTTCTTGGATGCTGTGCAAGGTACTGCACACCAATTAGCAGAACCTCCAGATAGCTCTGCAAGGTTCATATGGTAGTACTTGCTTTCCATGAGGAAATCATGGGTCGATGGGTGGAGAAACGTAGGGTCCCACAGTTCCAACATTGTCTGCTGGGATTTGAACACTTGCCTATGTGATTCCAATGTCATGCTGTCCCTTGATTCTTCTCCACATTAAAAACTCTGAATTAATGAATCCTAACCACTTGGTTACTGGTCCAGTCTCCCATCTTTATATTCTCATTTAATGGAGTGAACTTGATGGGCAGTGTGGTTGTGTTCAAGGCCAAGTCCTTCAGGACCAGAAACCATCTTTGCTGGGCTCCAAAAGAAGGGGCTTAACTAAGGCACCCTCTTTTTATCTTTGTTTTAAAGCAAGGGAGCCTGGCAGTCTCACATGCAGTTAGGACATGATTTACAGGACCCGAAGCATGTCTTCCCTCACTATGTTGTGGTCATATTTTTCCTTCATGTTCTGGGAGTATTATATTTCATGTAGTATCAATAATAGTAATAATTCCAGTAGCTAACATTTATTGGCAGGTGACTATGTACAAGGAACAATGCTTTCAACCTCTCGAGACTATGTGATTATTGTTCCCATTATACAGATGAGGAAACTGAGGTTCCTTTATAGTGCTGCTATAAATGGAGATATATCTCCCCAAAATTCTTTTGTTGAAGCCCCACTCTCCAATGTGATGGGCTTTGTGGAGGTAATTAAGTCATGAGGGTGGAGCCCTCATGATGAAATTAGTGCCCTTATAAGGAGAAACTTAAGGGGTCAGCTATTTCTGTCCACACATGAAGGACAGACCATGTGAGCAAAAACAGTGAGAAGAAAGTCATATGCAAGCCAGGAAGAGGACATTCATCAGGAGCTGAATTTGCCAGCAACTTGATCTTGGACTTGCAGACCTAAGAACTATGAGAAATAAATCCTATTGTTTAGCCATCTAGTCTATGGTATTTTATTATAGCCGCCTGAGCTGACAGGGTGGTTAAATTAACATAGGAAAGTAGGTGTGATCTTTAAGTTTATGAAGAAGCCATGTGTTTTTAATGACCTCTTGGAAAAGTATTCTTTCTAAATTTTTTAAATGATACATGTGGTAAAAATAGCTTTATTAAAAACAAAACTACTGCCCTGGCCGGTTTGGCTCAGTGGATGGAGCGTCGGCCTGTGGACTGAAGGGTCCCAGGTTGGATTCTGGTCAAGGGCATATACCTTGGTTGTGGGCACATCCCCAGTGGGAGGTCTGCAGGAGGCAGCTGATGAATGTTTCTCTCTCATTGATGTTTTTGACTCTCGATCCCTCTCCCTTCCTCTCTGTAGAAACTCAATATATTAAAAAAAAAAAACCAACTGCCTGCTATTTATTAAAAATTAAATGTTTTATGTTGATTGAGGACTCTCTTCCCTGCAGTATTTCATCATTTCATCCATCACCACCTGGAATGCTGAAGGGAGCATATTTTTAATGAAAGACAAACTGGATCCAGAGTCAGATAAAGTTGGCCCCAGACACAGCCCGGCTAGCTCATTACTAATGACGTAACCTTGAACAGACGTCCAAGTCCCTCAAAGCCTGCACTTCCTCATCTATTAAACGAGCCCAGGAATAACTGCCTTGCGACATCACAGGACTGTTAAAATTCAAATAATACCAAGTTTCCAAAGCAATCTCAGATGCCCAGCACAAGCAGAAGGCATTGGTATGAGCCTTCTCTCCTGCCGTCGATTATGCCTCTCCTCTGTTATGTCCTTCATCATTCTCCTGCCAGCAGAACTGAAATTCCAGTGGTCCCCGTCAGACCGAGTTAGTGTGCAAGGGGACAAGGTTAAGAAGGTTGTTTCACCCCACCCACCCCACTCACCTCACGGTCACAATCTGGCCTCCGTCCAGGACAACACCGTTCATCTGGGCAATAAAGATGGCAGCCACTGCTTCGTATAGGGCTGTGCCGTCCATGTTAATGGTTGCTCCGACCGGGAGGACAAATCTGGTCACACGCTTGTCAATCCCCAGGTTGTCTTCCAGGCAACGGAAGGTGACAGGCAAAGTTCCAGCACTGAGGGACAGAGAGAGAGAAGGAGAGGGAAGAAGAGGGAGAAGGGGAGGGAAGAGTTAGGTCCACTGTAGAGAAGCAGAACAAAGAAACTGGAATGCCACCACCACGTTTTTGTTCTTGTTTCAGTTGAGCAATGGGACATGCAAAACAGCAAGCAGTGTCTGGAGCCAAATTGCAAACGAGTCATTTGGAGGCTCAAATTCACTCTTATTACCATGCTAATAGGCAGCAAAATATTTTCGTTGGTTTGGGTTTTTTGGAGATCTGCTCAGAGCTGCAAGTTCTCTCTTTCCTTTGGTCACTATTTCCATCTTGGATTCATAACGAAGCCCACGTTCATTGAAATGGAAGGAGGAAAAAGGTCAGGAAAGAAGCAGCTGTCAACTGTGCAATGGAATGAGGAATTATTGAATGACCCATCGTTTCATGTGAGAGGCACTCATTCCAAGAAGATGACTACGTGGGCTGCGTCTCGCCCCTGGGAGCTGCCCGGAGCTGTGCCTGCTAATGTTGCAAAGGCTGGACAAACACACGCAGCACCGTTCAGCCTGAACCCCAGCTCCTCACAATTCACTGGGGACCCCCACAGGCATTCCAACTCCCTGATAAATGGTCAGCTCTACAGTCTCTCCAACAACATAGGGCAGAAAAGCATGCGCTTTGTAGCTCATCAAAGACCCAATATGGAGTGACTTCACCTCCACTCCTCCCACGCGTCATGGGGATTCGTGACCACATGACCCTGCTCTAAGGTCAGAATGCCTGACAAGGTCATGCGTCTTCTAAAACGAGAGACCTGTAGGATGAGGTTTACAGAAGGCCACGACATGATTGCCATGTGAAGAGAGGTGCCTGGGAAGATAGGAGGACATGAAAAGCAATGCAGAATACTCAAAGTGCCCCTAGAATGCTTTCTGGTCTATTCTATCATGTGTGTGTTTTTGTTAATATGTTTTTATTGATTTCAGAGAGGAAGGAAGAGGGATAGAGAGACAGGAACATCAATGATGAGCGAGAATCATTGATTGGCTGCCTCTTGCATGCTCCACACCCTGGGGCATGTGCCCTGACAGGAAACTGAACCGTGACCTCATGGTTTCATAGGTTGATGCTCAGCCACTGAGCCCTGTCGGCCGAGCCTATTCTCTCCTTGTTTTCTCTCCTGCATTTATATCCTTAATCACAGTTCTTCCTTTTACTATCGGTTTGGCTCAGTGGATGGAGCGTCGGCCTGCAGACTGAAGGGTCCAGGGTTCGATTCCCGTCGGGGGCACGTACCTTGCTTGCGGGCACATCTCCACTGTGGGGCGTGCAGGAGGCGGCTGATCGATGTCTCTCTCTCATCGATGTTTCTGACTTTCTATCTCTCTCTCTTCCTCTCTGTAAAAAAATCAATAAAATATATTTTTAAAAAAAAGAAAAAAAAAAAAGAATTAGGACTCCAGCCAAGCTGCACAGTCACCTGCTGAGGTCTCAGTTTCTCAGAGAGTGGGGGAGGACCATCACCTTCAGAGAACCTCCCTGAAATGCAGGTTCCAGGGCCCGTTCTGAACCAAGGAAGTGGAAGCTGTAAAACTCAGGTCACCTAAACCTGTATCGTATCACACCACTGACCCACAAGCTACCGATACCAACCCAGAGAAGCCAGAGTCATCTGACTGGAACATTCTGTGTGAGCTCAGGTTAGGGGTCTGTCTCAGGGCCCCCTCCTTGGTCTCAGGTGCGGAGAAGAAATACACCCGGGGAGAGAAGTTGGAGTCTGGTTTCATTCACAGGTGGGGACATCATGGTACCTGGTTTGCTGTCCCCACTGCTTTCATGAGAAATTAGTGTCCCTTTCTCACCTGCACCTTCCCCACTCCATCCTTTCTGGGACCCCTTCAAAAGGTTGCCAGGACACCATGACTGGCTGGAAATGGCCACCCAGCCATGGCTGGCGGCCGGGATTAACAATGGTGTGACTATGGACACTTTTGGGAGGACTGGAATACGTTAATTGGTATCTATGTTTCCAAAATGTTATCCAAAGGGTCCTTAGATAATTAAACAGATGAGGGAAAATACTGCTAAAGCATCTATATTGGACAGTCTCTGTGCCTTAACAATCCATCTATACCAACCAAGTCAAACTGATTCCTGAGCATTTTAACTCTTTCCTGTCCTTCCACACCCAGACGTTGTTTTTCAGGCTCCTGCCTCAATGGCTGATGACAGTCTTCAAATGCTGCCAATAATAACTATCGGATACTTGAGAGTTTCCCGCCAGATTAGTTTTAACAGCGTGCGCTGGAGTTGGAGGGAGGCAGAGAGGTGAGTCCCAGGCCCCCTCTGTCCTCCTCCCTGACACTGGCCTCTGTGCCCATTGAGAAAAGCAGGTCAGCCCCTTCCACATCCCCATTCAGTCTGAGGTCCCAGGGTGGAAGGATATGGAGCTGGCTGTCCTGTGGCTCTGTATTTTCCCCGCTGGCCATGATGGCCAAGAGACTTCTTAGTAGGTGACTCTTGTCACGTTGACTTAAACAGTTTTTTTCTTAAAAAAAAAACTAAATTTCACATCCACATTTTAACTGAAGATTAAAACCACACTGGTTTCTTTTTCTTCCTTTTTTTTTCCAAATGAAATACAAGGTAAGGAAGGAGAAAAGGACCACACATTTGTGTGGCTTTGGTCAAATAACCAAGCATTTGTCTGATTTAAAGACAAACACGCCTTTAAGATTTAGCTTGTCTTGTAATGGTACTGGGTTACATGTCTAGTTATTCAAAGAAACGATAATATTGATTTCAGAGAGGAAGGAAGGGGGATAGAGAGATAGGAACATCAATGTAAAAAATCAAAACCATAAATGTACTGGAACAAAATAAAAAACTGTTTTGTAATCTTTTGTAGAGATGTTCCTAAGCAAAACTGAAATTCTAAACACTAAAGCAAAATACAGACCGCTCCAACGACACACAAATTAAAGACTTCTATTGGCAGAAGGTATTGTAAAATTGAAAGATAAATGTAAAGTAGAGGGAGACCTTATTTGTCACATTTGACACGGGTTAATATTCCGACACACGACGAGAGCTGAAAACCAATCAGAAAAGGATGAACACCCCAACAGGAAATTAAAATCACAAACAATTCACAGAGTGGGGGAGGGGAGGGCGGGATGGTCCCTCATAATCAAAGAAATGCAAGTCCAGTGAGATCACTCTCCACAATAAGACTGGAAAGTGTTGAGGTAAGTGACACCCGCCGGTTCGGGTGAGCAGGCGGTGAAAGGCATCCGCTCCACCCATGTAGTGGGGCTTCAACTATCACGCTTTCCTGGCTGACATGGGAGACGTGTTTTAAGCCACCAATGTGCTGACCATTGCACTCAGAAATCCCACTTCTAGAAATGTATCCCGAGAGGATGATGCAGAGGTGATGTAGTTACAAGTATGCTTGTCACGGTCCAGCGTCATAGACACGCCTTCCATGTACATCCAGGGGTGCAATGGGGGTGGAAGTGTGGCACATGCGGAGTACTGTTAGGCAGTTTTTTACATAGTGGACAGATCTAGATGATGGGATAGGTATCATTTTTATGACGTGTTGACCAGTGAGAAATAGCAGTCTGCATATTTATGAAGAGCAAGAACTGGAAAGCTATGTACAGTGGTACCTCGAGATACGAGTGCCCTAACATAGGAGATTTTTGCTTTGAAATACGAGCAACAGTTGAGATAGGAGTAATCGCTCGGATCGGCCAGCTGCACACGACCCACCAGTTTACCGCGACTCGATCGTCTCATAGTTTCCCACGCCTCAAGGTTACGGAACGAATTAAACTCGTATCTCGAGGTACCACTGTAACTGTAAAGATGAACTAAAAGGTTACCTCCCACCAATGATCGCTGAGTGGTGGGGTCGCTGGTGATGGTCAGACAGATAGGAGCAGAGCGAGGACAGAAACTCACCAGGGCAGAAAGCCCCGGATGCCTCCCAAGGGGCAAAACTGGGCAAACAAGAACCTGGCCTCCGGAGTAACCTATGCTCCCTGGGCATTTCATTGGTCAGGCAGTTTAGACCCCTGGACCTTTTCCTCCCTAAGATAACATCTAGGCCTCAGTTGTATCTCAGCTCCAGGCGCAGAAAAGTAGCAAAACTAGACAGTTGACACGGTGGCTGCCTCAGGACCAGCTACAGTGACTTATGATCCCCTGCCCTGACACTGGCCAACCAGTGGAGATCTGGACCCTGAAAGACCACATCTGGAAAGCTGATGAGTCTTCAGTTGAGACACCTGACACCTCGCCTAAGATTCCCATATGCAAGCAAGAAATAAATATACTCAGGACAAAGGACCCCTTTTGTGCTCTCCCTCCAAGGAGCACGCCCAGGCCATTCCCTCCTCCCTTCTCCTTCCCGCACAGGCATGTGTCCCCTAACCTCTATGGCAGCGGTTCTCAACCTTCCTAATGCCGCGACCCTTTAAGACAGCTCCTCATGTGGTGGTGGCCCCCACCCATAAAATGATTTCCGTGGCTACTTCATAACTGTAATTTTGCTACTGTTATGAACTGTAATGTAAATATCTGATATGCAGGATGTATTTTCATTGTTATAAACTGAAGATGATTAAAGCATAGTGATTAATCACAAAAACAATATTTAATTATATGTTGTGAAATATTTATTTCTAATTACAAATAAATGAAATTTTGTCATGAATTGTGGTGTAGCATGGGCAACAGTCTTCATATGACAACAGTAAACTACATGGCTACATTTTGCTACACCGAGGAGCAGTGTGTTGGTTCCTAAGACCATGGGAAATAGGTGTTTTCTAATGGTCTTAGGCGACCCCTGTGAAAAGGTGGTTCGACCCCTAAAGGGGTCACGACCCACAGGTTGAGAACCACTGCTCTATGGGACTCCATAAGACTTGCAACCAGGGGAGCATTGGGCAGTGACAGCTTGTCCTGAGTTAACCCTTGGAGCCTGTCTCCAAGGCCCCCCTTTTCTCTGACTTCTCAGTGAGCTAAAGCAGGCCAGCCCTGGCTCTGCTGTTACTTCTTCTATGTCCTTCCTCGTTTCACTGCCCCAAGTATATTTTTGCTGCGGTCATGAGGCCGATACCCTTTGGCTTGGTGCGGTATAGCCCTTCCCTTTGGATAGCCTCATTCCCCTATCCCCTTTCCCTTAAATACATTTAATTTTTCTTTATTCACCGCCTGAGATGGCTATTTAGACAGCCTGCGCACTACCACCTTAACCTTTCAGGATATTGTCTTCAAAAATTTATTCACTGTCTGACCTTTTCACAAGGAGCACACGCCATGCTCATAACCAGAAAGCAAAAATAAAACTCAACATAATTGCTTTTATGTTTGGAGGAGGAAAAAAAGAATTTACTTTTTTCTCCAAAGAAAGAGGATCTTTATGGATAGAGATACGTAGCCCTAGGAAATGTACAGGCCCCCAAAAAGAAAAAGGAAATTTTGGAGTGTATCCTTTCACCTTAGAAAATGATGCAGCATCTAGAGCCCAGGATTGCATGGATTTCAGATTTTCCTGAAACCCACATTCCACTGGTCCTGAGTCCTCACTGATTTGCAACATGGAAATATACTTTGGCTTCCCAGACAGTCACCAGGATGTGTCTGTTAGGTCACTTAAGGAAAACCTGGCTGCCCGCTCAGTCGCCCTGTGTCACGCAGCGGCCACCTCACTGGCAGCGCGGGGTCACGGGCTCTGCAACAAGGGCCTGCCGATGTGGCCGCAGAGATAGTGCTGAGCCTCCCTGTCACCTGCTTCATGACCTCAGTCTTAGCTTGTGACCCAAGGAAATACAAACGGCTGCAGACCGGAAGAATGAATTACCAAACATGTCTTAAGTATCTGTGCTTGTTTGTTTTGGTTAAATTCAGCCCAAGGTGATATTTAAAAAACTGTTTTCTCTGAGTATCTCTGAGTGCTCATTAGCTTCTGAGGTGGTTGAACAAGGTAGTGAAGGAGAATGTCAAGTCAATGTCAAGTTGATTTTCTCAAAATCAATGTGGCAAAAAGGTCAAAGACTGGACTGATTTCTGGTTTGTTTAAAAACTCTCACCCAGCATACCATTTATCCTCTAAAAGCTCATTCTCCTATTTTTGAAAAAATTACTCCAATAGACATATTTAGTGATAGCATTTTTTTTTCAAATCACAGGTAGCAGAATTTCTTAAATAGAACAACCTGTTATACCCTTTTGAAGAACATTTAAAATAACTAAATGCTACATGTGGCAAGTTAGGCATTATAGATTAACTAGAGGCCCGATGCATGAATTTGTGCATGGGTGGGGTCTCTCAGTCTGGTTGGTAAATGGGGCTGATGGGCCGGCCAGCCACGGGTGGGGGAGGGACCACGAGAGGTTGGCTGTGGGAATGCACTGACCACCAGGGCACAGCTCCTGCATTGGACATCTGCCCTCCTGGTGGTCAGTGCATCATCATAGCAGCCGGTCAACCAGTTGTAATGGTCACTTAGGCTTTTATATATATAGATAGCATGCATTCACCTGGTAAATTTCATGTGAAGTCATGTTTTCAATACAGGTTGCCTAGCAGCAAATATGTTCATCAGAAAGCTCAGAAGTTCCTAGTGGGAGTCCAGGATACAAAGTGTTCACCTTTTTCAAAAAATATCTTAATAAGCCCTAGTTGGCTTGGCTCAATGGATAGAGTGTTGGCCTGCAGACTGAAGGGTCCCAGGTTTGATTCCAGCCAAGGGCACGTGCCTGGGTTGTGGGCTCGATCCCCAGAGGGGGTCATGTAGGAGGCAGCCAATCAATGGTTCTCTCTTATTGTTAATGTTTCTGTTTCTCCTTCTCCCTTCCTCTCTGAAGTCAATAAAATATATATATATTTTTTAAAAATCTTAAGATGTGAAAAGTGTTCTCACTGAACTTTGTGTTGGGAAGGATTTTGAAAACGAGGAAGGGGCAAAGAGGGTAAAACAGTGAGCAAAGAGAAAGAAAGGTGATTTCTGGGTTCTCTACCTGGAAGCGGTGCCCAGGGCAGTGATCCAAGCTTGGAAAATACCAGCAAAAAAGGTGAAAGGGTTTTTCCTGGTCACTAGAAAGTAAATCAGAGGGAGAAAGATGCCCCCATGGATGATAAGGCCCACAATCACCGTGACCATGTACATCCCCAGTTGCCGAGCAACCACTTCTAAGTCCTTGATGGCAATGATCTTCCCACAGATTAAGCAGGCAATACCCAGTGGGGAGTACCTGAAAAACAGAAAAGGAGAAGAAAACACTGATGAAATCATTATGGGATTCAGAGCTTACATCTGGGCCTTCCTATAATCCTGCACCCTGATTTACATTTGGCATTTGGTCAGAGTTTTGCTGAAGAGGGGCCATGAGACTCAATAGATGCCACATGTTACTTCAGACTAACTGCATTATCTGAAATCTGGCCCATGCATTTGGTGGCTCCTGTTGACAAAAAATCCAAAAGCAGCCAGGACCGGTTTGGCTCAGTGGATAGAGCGTAGGCTTGCGGACTGAGGGGTCCCAGGTTCGATTCCGGTCAGGGGCATGTACCTTGCTTGCAGGCACACCTCCACTGTGGGGCGTGCAGGAGGCAGCTGATCGGTGTCTCTCTCTCATCGATGTTTCTGACTTTCTATCTCTCTCCCTTCCTCTCTGTAAAAAAGTCAATAAAATATATTTTTTAAAAAATCCAAAAGCAAACGTTGTTGCTCTGGCAATTTTTTAGGAAGAGCAAAGACAAGCTTTACCATCTCTTAGGGAATCACCAATCTTAATATTGAGAGACCACAGGTTATATCTTTGTGAGTCTTGTTTGACTTGTCTTTCCACAGCTCCTGCCTTGAAACTTGGGAACAGATTTTGAGTTTCTCAGAAAGCTCATTCGAGCTTTGACAAATCAGGAACTGGTGTTTGTAAATTTGCTTTGTTTTCACCGTGGAAAATAGGAAATCTATTTAAGAGGGAGAAAGAGAGAGGGGGAACACAGAACAAGAAAATCATCTGAGCTGAAACCGGTTTGGCTCAGTGGATAGAGTGTCAGCTTGCGGATCGAAGGGTCCCAGGTTCAGTTCCAGTCAGGGGCATGTGCCTTGGTTGCAGGCACATCCCCAGTGTAGGGTGTGCAGGAGGCGAGGTGGCTGATTGATGTTTCTCTCTCATCAATATTTCTAGCTCTCTATTCCTCTCCCTTCCTCTCTGTAAAAAAAAAAAAATCAATAAAATATATTTTAAAAAGAAAGAAAGAAAATCAGCTGAGTCAAACAGTACCTTGAGAGAAATGTGGTTTATCACGTCTAAGTCTGAAAGTATGCCTTTCCATGTTGACTCTAGCAATAACACTGGCTCTCTAACAGAGCTCTCCACACACGTCACCTCATTTAATTCTTACCATTATCCTAAAATATAGGTATCACTGGCTCTATTTGGCAAACGAGGAAATTGAGGCTGGACAAAGTTAGATAACCAGCCCAAGACCATGAAAGCAGAAAGAGGAGAGCAATCTCAGATCTGTAAACCGGCATGACTAGGGTTTTTCCCCCTTACCGAGCCAAACCACTTCCCTTTAACGAGCAACCGTAGCTCGTTGTAGATAAGCAGACGATTCACTCTGTACCAATGTAACCTATATAAGCTCATTTTAACATCATCATCATCATCATCATCATCATCATTATTATTATTATTATTATTTTATACAGCAGTGAGGCAATTGATTGCTGTCCTCACTCTTCAGTAAGCTCATCCTATTCTCTCTCATTTCAAGTGTATTTGTCACAGGTTTGGCGACATCGCTTTTTTCTTGTCCAATTCGGGGCTGTTGGAGCTTGAACTTGCTCAGGCTGCAACGCTGTCTGACTGGAATGAAAATGTTCGTGGGAACGATGAGATCTTATGAAGAATCCTGAGAGCAATGAAAATTCTGAGGCAAATGAAATCCTGGGATGGGTCTCCCGACTGGAGTAAGGGAGCCGAGAAAGGGAGAGCATCTATGACAGATACGGGGGGGTTGGTGTTTTTGGGGTTTTGGTTTTGTTTGTTTTTGTAACTGTGCCTGGAGCAAGCCCTCCCCAGGCTGAAGGGAAGCTGTGAGGAGTAGAAGAGAATCATATACGCAATTACATACAACATGGAGCTCATCCAGCCACTTCCAGCTGCATGACCTTGCTTAGTGACTCATTCCCATTTTACAGATGTGCCAGTAGAGGCCTAGAGAGACCCCTCCAACCTCCAGGGGCTGCTGGGAGGATTGCCTTGTGAACACCCACACGTAGGCACAGTTAACCCTCTTCCCCCATCCCTGCCAGCACCCTTACTTCTCTGACGCCTGACACAGGAATCCTTATATGTTCTGTCTCCCTTATATGTACATGCATGTCCTCTCCTCACTCATGATTACTGAGTCAAGGCTGAGTTACTGAGGCTTTCTAAAACATCTCACAGGCTACTGTCACCCAAGAGTGGATGTTTTTATAAGCAAAATATTTTCTCAAGAGGAACCTTCTCCTGAAGGAGGCAAGTTGTAACTGAGTGAATTCGTTAGGACATTCGCCTAGCAACTGCCCTCCTCCCTGCTGGGGACCGCACTTCTCCTTTCCCTGGGGCGGAGGCTGGCCATGTGTGCGGGCTACTTCCGCAGGCGGCAGGAGGTCATGTCTTTAACCCCCTGGCTTTCCCGCCATTTCACATGCTGCGGCCGTGCCTGTGGTCACAACAGCTCATACATCAGCGGGGGAATCTCGGGGGCCAGCTCCCTGTTCCCTGAGATTTTAAATAACTGAGCAAAATGTACCTTCCCATAAAGCCAGTAAGCATTTATCTTCATAAGGCAAGACTAATACTTTCCAAAGCACTCATCACCTTTTAAAGATGTCTGACACACACACACACACACACACACACACACACACACACACACACGCTGTTTGGGGTGCCAGCCAATTTTCCCGCTCTTTGGGGACAATTTGCAGACTGCAGAGAAAATGTTGTCAAGGCTCTTTGCCAAGCAAGACCAGCTACAGGGTTCCCTGGAGAACACGCCTGAAGCAGAGCCAAGTGGATTAGAGAGGTAACAGGTTGCCTTAGAACTCTCAGCTGTCTGGGAGAAACAGGGGTTCCCGCTACAAATGGGGTGTATTCACAGGCCAGAAGGCAGAGTGTTAAGGGGGATACATATGGCAAGCGGGGCTCCGGCTGACCCAACACCTTGATCTCCGGAACTAGAATGAGCATTATTAGGGCAAGGAGAGAGTCTTTGCTTTATGGCATATTGTAGGGCCATTGCTTTCCCGTACCCATTTTTTTAAAATCTTTTATTATTCAGATTATTACATTTGTTTCTCTTTTTTCCCCTCCATAGCACCCCTCCACCCAACTCCCACCCTTCCCTCTGCCCTTAGCTCCCTCCCATTGATCTCATCCATAGGTGTATGATTTTTGCCTAGTCTCTCCCTGTACACCCCTCACCCCTTTCCCCCGGAGAATTATCAGTCCACTCCCTTTCTGTGCTCCTGATTCTATTATATTCACCAGTTTATTCTGTTCATCAAATTTTTAATTTACTTAAATTTTAGATTCACTTGTTGATAGATATGTATTTGTTCATAATTTTTTGGCTTTTACCTTTTTCTTCTTCCTCTTCTTAAAAGAGTACCTTTCAGCATTTTATATAATACCAGTTTGGAGTTGATGAACTCCTTTAGTTTTTTCTTATCTGTGAAGCTCTTTATCTGCCCTTCAATTCTGAATTATAGTTTTTCTGGGTAGATTATTCTTGGTTGTAGGTTCTTTAATACACGTAGCTGAAACCTCCACTCAGAAGCTGAAGTTTTTCAGTTTTGGGGTTCCATATTAGTGAATTCTCTCATTAAAAACGACCCGGCATGGAAAAGAAAGGGTAAACGCCCAGGGTCCAAGGTCACTGGAAGCTTCTGAGCTGAAGCAAACAATCAAAGCCACAAACCAACGTGCATGAAGAAGCTGAGGGCTCCAGTGAGTGTTCTGAAGCCAAATGATGCCCAGGAATTATTGGACCAGTTTTCAAATGAGAAGGAAATGACTACAGAGTTCACAGCCCTGGGATTGGTTGTATCTTCAGCTCTGGGCACTGTTTTCAAAGTCATCAATTCACCCAGGACTGGCCCGTCGAGTCTCTTCCTTACTGTTTCATCGTCCATTCTTTCCTCTGTGCACTTTGTCCCTCAGTCCTTGCCATCCTAAGGGTCCCACCAAGATGTCTCTCTTAGGATCTGCTCTCTAGTTCACAAGCACAAACTCATTCTCAGCACTTCACATACCCAGAGCTCAGTCAGTGTCCCCGTGCCTTCACAGACACCTGCTTCAGAATCACCTGGCAAACCTGTAACAATATGGATTCCTCAAGCCCATCACATCCCAACTGAGTTAGACTCTCCTGGAGCCGACCTCGACCTTGGGACATGAACGTCTTAAACCAGTTCCCAACGTAATTCTGACGTGCTTGGCAACCAATGTTTCAAGGAATAAAATCTGATCTGCAACTGAGGAAAAGCAGATATAGTGGTTCCTCGAGATACGAGTGCCCTAACATACGAGATTTTTGAGATACGAGCCGTCGAGCGAGTGATTTTTGCTTTGAAATACGAGCAACATTTGAGATAGGAGTCATTGCGCGGATGGGCCGGCTGCACACGACCCACCAGTTTACCGAGACTCGAGCGTCTCATAGTTTCCCACGCCTCAAGGTTACAGAACGAATTAAACTTGTATCTCGAGGTACCACTGTATTGCTTGATTAGCCTTTGGAAACCATTCACTAAGCTTCAGTTTATTCAAGGCCTGTTTGTCTTAATGAATTTAGTCTTAACCCACTAAACTCATTCAGGACTTATGGGCACAGGAGAGATGGTAGGCTAGACACTTGAAATGGAGGTAAGTGGAGTTAAATCTTTTGGAGTTTTGTTTTCAGTGAATAAAGAAATGTCTCAGTCTTGCTATAAAGCCGCTCTGATTCTGTCCCACGCGTTTCCAGCAGCAATGCCAGCCTGCCGGGTTGGAATGGATTTCCAGAGAATGCAGGCTCGGAGGAGTAGGTCAATCAGAGTTAAAGACACATTCCAGTTACTTCCAGGCCCTGTCTGTGCTCAGGCTCAGGAAGGAACACAGATCTTCAGTTTGCCCACTTAGGGAGAGGTGTTCTGGCTATTCCAGGAGTGACTCTGGCTGAGAGTTCCCACATGTGGGCTAGAACTTTGCATCAGAATGGAAAAGGCATTAGTTCATAGTCTCCATGCTGCTAGCCCTCCGGGACTGCCTTTGGCAAATGCATAAAAGCTCAACTCAGGACGGTGGCCTGTAGGGTCCTGTGGGCTGCCCGCCTCTCCAACTTCACCGCCTTCCACCGCCACCCTCCTTACCAACCACATTCCAAGGACTCCAGACCTTCCTTGTGACTCTCTTCCTCTTGTTTCCCCTGGAAACTTCTCCTCTTGATTCTTAAAGAGCTGCCTTTCTCAGTCTGCAGGTCTTCAGGAAAAGTCCCTTTCCCAGACAGCCCTCCCTCACCCCACCTGAGAGAGTTCACTCCTTTCTTCTGTCCTCCCCATAACTCGCTATCCCCGTTGCCAGGCTCCTGACTTTGTAGCAGTGATTACTATATGGATTTCTGTTTCTTTCCTTTTATTTTTTCCCCTCTCTCCTTTCAATAGAATGTAAGCTCCATGAGGGTAGGAATCTTTCTCTGTCTTATTTGGCATTATATCAGAAGTGCCCCAAATTCTTATAGGCATTGAAGAAATATTTGTTGAGTGAAAGAACGGATGGATGGATGGATGGTGGTTTACTTAGATGGATAATTGAAAAGGTGAGCAAAGATTTCTCACTTTATGTGTCTATCATGGGGAGATTATCAAAAGTTTCCATTTATGTGTAAGTTTTTAAGATTTAAAATATACTTTAAAGAACTTTGCAAAAAATGAGGATATGAAAGTCAGACCAAAATCAAGGGTCTCTCACTTTCTCTCTCTTTTCTGAGAAGCAGAGATTTTTTTACAGGCTTCTTACAGAATTCATAACAGAGAGAACCAAAGGTTATGGATTAAATTGATGGCAGTGATAAGAATCAAAATACAACAGTAAAAATACTGGTGCATGTAAAGTGCTTAGACAGATGCCAGCTATTGGTCGAAATTTCACTTAATTCTCACAGCAACTCTCTGATGTGGATTTCATAATCCATCATTCCGCAGATCAGGAGGTGGGGGTTAGAGTGTGTTTAACTTGCCTGAAGTCACACAGCTGGCAGTACGAGTAGGAAGAGGACCCTGCGTTCCATCCAGCTTGAAGCCAGACAGAAGCTGAGTTAGGTACGACTTCCACGCAGCTCCTGTCACTTAGGCTGTGCAACACTGAGCAAGCCAACCGCTGTGCTCAGTGTTCTGGTCTGGAAAATGGGGTTAACGGCAGTACCTATTTTTCTTAGGTATTATTGTAAAACATAAACTAGTTAATGCATGTAAAGTACTTGGGATAGCAGTAAAACTAATTCAGGAATTTGGTGAGTCTTAGTATGGTTTAGTAATGATTATAGCTCAGCTGGCATGCCTCAGTGATTGAGTGTTGACCTATGAACCAAGAGGTCACGGTTCGATTCCAGGTCAGGGCATATGCCCGGGTTGTGGGCTAGATCGCCAGTTGAGGGTGTGCAGGAGGCAGCTGATCCATGATTCTGTCATCATGGATGTTTTAATTTCCCTCTGAAATAAATAAAAATGTATTTACAAAATAATGGTTATAATAATAATCGTTATTATTTTCTCAGTGATAAATAGGTGCCATTCAGTAATTGAAATAGTACAATCGCATATAGCAAGAAGTTAATTACTCTGAGCTATAATTTAATAATTATTATTAGAAGAAGAATCTCCTCAGTGTTAAATGTACTATGATTACTATTCTTACTAACACATAGAGAAGAATACACCAAGAAGTCTATTTAAACTGGGAGGGAGTCAATGAAAGAGTGGTTGCCTCTTTTATCCAGAACGTTTTCACACTCCTTGTTAGCCAATGCTGACCAGGCAGCTGAAGAATGAAAGAAATGTGCAGAATTGGCATCTCATATCCGGTAACACCCTCCTGCCTGCTAGATGAGATAACCAACAGCTGTCAGAAGTCCTCCCGCAGGTCTGATTCCTGACTCACAATCGCTCTCTATCTCCTGGGATGTGATGCTACATCTTCAGGAGTGCTGATTTCAGTGAATAGGAAATTCTCGAGCCACACCACCCTCTATCTATGGGGAGGAGAACGGCTGCATTTTATCCCATGACTCATCTGAATTCCTAGAAGATTCCCTTCCTTTCAAGGGCTCAGTGGAAACGACATGGGTGCAGATGAAGGAAGGAGCTTTCGTACAGCGCCCACATCGCTGGCATCATAAGACAGAGATCTGAGCTGCATTTTAAGGGCAAGGATGCTCACTCTGCCATCAGGTCTAGGAAACCAGAGTTCTATTCTGCTTGATATAACACCATTTATTCAACTCTCTGTGAGCTCATAATGGACTGAGAAGACTTAAAAATTTTTATAGTATCATATTGTGCATGATTTCAAATTGTCACACGATATTCAGAAACCTAGTATGTATTACCTTAAGAAGTGGCAGAATCAGTACAATAGACAACCACTCAGTGAAACAATGATCTGAGCAAGCCAGGTGAATTAAATGAATTAAATGTGGTTCATGAAATCACAAAGACATCTTCACGATCTGAGGTTCTGGGGTCTTCAGCTAGTCCACTCAGGTCTAAAGTTTTCCTAAGAACTTAGTACTACTGGCATATCGGTGTGTTCCATTTGGTGGAGATTCAAAAATCAAGAATACAGTGGTACCTCGAGATACGAGTTTAATTCATTCTGTAACCTTAAGGCGTGGGAAACTATGAGACGCTCGAGTCATGGTAAACTGGTGGGTCGTGTGCAGGCGGCCGATCCACATGATTACTCCTATCTCAAATGTTGCTCATATTTCAAAGCAAAAATCGCTCGCTTGACAGCTCGTATCTCAAAAATCTCGTATGTTAGGGCATTGGTATCTCGAGGTACCACTGTAGATGTTTGCCTTTGTAAGGTGAGAGCAGGGACCAAGGAAAAGAAGAAGAAGGTAAAATTTCATGGGACACCACAGGAAAAGGGAAGAGGACCAGAGGGAGGTTGGAGTTGAAGGTGGGTAGGACTGGGACATGAAGAGATGGGGAGTTCGTCACCCAGAATTCCTGTGGCCAACAGAACACAGAGGTGGTTTGGTCTAGTGTTTTGTTTTGTTTTCTAGTCCATCATAGAAGTCTGAAACAAATGCATGTAAAAGTCTGTCAGATACGGGGCCACTAGAAGGTTCCAGCAACAGAAGATGGCACGGCTTCCTTGGTGAAGGAGTGGACACTCAGGATCTCCTGGGCTACCCCAAGACTTCAGAACACAGACCACAAACACACATGAAATGCAGTGAAGACGTTATTGCTTAGATGATTCAAATGAAAGCATCCCCACCCACTTTCCCACCAAGGATATTTTTAAAAATATATTTTATTGATTTTTTACAGAGAAGAAGGGAGAGAGATAGAAAGTCAGAAACATCCATGAGAGACATTGATCATCCTCCTCCTGCACACCCCACAGTGGAGATGTGCCTGCAACCAAGGTACATGCCCCCGACCGGAATTGAACCTGGGACCTTTCAGTTCGCATGCAGACGCTCTATCCACGGAGCCAAACCGGTCTTGGCCCACCAAGGATTTTTATAGCAATATGATGGACTCCACTTCTCCCTAGCTGTATAATCTTAGGCAAGTCCACTCACCCCCATGAGCCTCAGTGTATTTTTCTGTAAAATGGGAATAATAATTCATCTTTGCAAGGTTGCCGGGATTACATTTGATAGGTACTAAGCACCTGTCCTGGCTCTTGGATGATAAAAGAAAAATCAATGAATGAGAGCTTTTATTATTCTCATCATGATGATGTTAAAGAATCAAAATTTAGTGTGTCCGGGCCACAATTTTCACTTCTTTATAACTAGAGGTGGCCAGAGTCCTAAGAGTGCTTACAGTTCTAATATATCTTCTGTGATTTCACTTTTGCCTGCGTGGTCTGAGAGCTGACTCTTTCTTCTTCTGTTTGTGTCATGAGTAACTGGGTCAAAGATGCACGGCTTTTAGACACCAGGAGACTGGAGCAGTGGGTCATGACAAATCCCCGCTATCTCAGGCTTATTTTAATTTCCTGATACCGCTCAGCTTCAGTATTACTGATTGGTTTTTCCAGCTTATCTCTCTTTCTCTCTCTCTCTTACATTTCCCTCTTCCAGGACAGGGATCAGCAAACTTTATGAAAAGGGCTAAACAGTAAATATTTCAGGTTTTGCAGGCTACACAGTCTTGGTCAGAACTATTCAGCTCTGCCATTCAGCACAACAGCAACAGTAGACAATTTGCAAATAAGCAAGGAGTGGCAGTGTGCCCATCAAACCTTATTTATGGCACTGAATGTCAATTCATATAGTGTCCATGCATTGTAGAATATTATTACTCTTGATTTGCCCTCTCCCCCCAAGCAAAATAAATACACAAAACCCATTCTCAACTAGCAGGCCATGCAAAACAAATGGCGGATAGAATTTGGCCCATGGGCTAGTTTTTCCATCCCATTTTTTAGAAGAAACTAAAAAAAAAAAAAAAAGATTTGCATCCCTTTCTCAAAATCCTTCCAGAGAGCTCTTTGCTTGGTCCACACCCAACCCACTCTTTCCTGCTGAGAGGGCTCTCAGATTTTTGGGAGACCCCAAGACCTCTTCCCCTCCTTCCTCCCCCCCCCCCAACCACAAATGAAGGAAGAACAAATTCACTCACCAC